>CAUYON010088474.1:0-42427 GCA_963573935.1 Arctocebus calabarensis
GGGAGGCGGAGGCAAGAGACTCGCTTGAGCCCAGGAATTGGAGGTTGCTGTGAGCTGTGATGCCACAGCACTCTATCCAGGGTGACAGCTTGAAGCTCTGCCTCAAAAAATAAAAAAATAAAAGAAAAGATGTTCATTATCTGTCATTATTATGATCCAACTTAAAACCAAAATGAGATAGCACTAACACATTCATTCACATGGCTAATATCTTAGAGACCGACAATCAAATGTTAAAGAGGAGGAGGAACTAAAATTCTCATACATAACTCATAGACAAGTAAAATCATATAACCACTTGAGAAAACAGTGATAAGTGCAAGTTGAACATGCACTTACTATATGGCCCAGTTATTCAGCTCCTAAGTATTTGTCCAAGAAAAATAAGCTATGTCCATATAAAGTACATGAGCAGAGTCTTGCGGCAGAAGCATGCTGGGTAAAAGCATATATACAGTATATGCATTGCAGTTTTATTAGTAAAGGCTCCAACAGGAAACAACCCAAATATCATTTAATAGGGAATGGATAACAAATTGAGGCATATCACCACAATGTACTACTACTAAATAGGAAAAAGAAACTATTAATATATACAACTTGGATGAATCTCAAAAGTTTCTTACTAGTTAAAGAAGCCAGACACAAATGGTTAGGTGTTGCTTGAGTCTATCTATATGAAATTCTTGGTAAGTCAAAAATATAATTGTAAATAGTAGTGGTTGTCTGTGGCTGCATTTGGGGAAAGAGACTATAAAGTGGCATGAAGAACTTTTGTAGGGATAACGGAAATGCTCTATTTTTTTGATGGTGATTACATGACTAGTTATTAGTCAAAACTCAAATGTACATTTAAAATGGGTAAATTTTACTACATGTGAAGTATCTTACTGAAAACGTTAATATCAAATTAAATGTATATGGAAATTTTAAGTTATAGAAATGACACTTGTATGTTTTGAACGTAAATTTTCATGTGCTCATTCTGAACTCTGTTTAAGTTAAATGGGAATTTTAACAGGCTGTTATATTGGTTATATTATATTAATTCTTAGTCAAAGTCCTTCAGCATTATATTTACAGAAAAACACCAGGATTGTGGTGCTCACAGTCCTCTGTGAGCCTTTACTAATAAAAGAAACAACGCAAAAGGTCATCCATTCAAGCAAAGATATTCATCACGTAAGTTGTAAGTATGCGTCTTCAACTTTGGTGATTAGCTGGAACTTGAGATACATATTTGGGAGTCATATGCAGAAAATAGTAGAAACCACAGAGTTGATAAAATTGTACTCTTCTCTTTCCCACCTCTTAATTCTTACTAATCCACAGAACCACAAGAAATGTTTTGGCAAATCTGAAATAAGTGAATAACTTTAATTTTTAGAAGATCAACTTTTCCATCAAGTCTAAGTGACATAACACCACAGAACTTAAAATATTTTAGGTATATTTACATCCCTAAACTCAAATATCTTACCTGGCTTAATTTTTCAGTGTGATTCAGTCTGGAAGTCTCCACTACATTTAACTTGGAAGTCTTTTCCATGTTTAGTATTTGCTTCGGTGGCTCCATGTTTGAAGTAGGTTGTGAAAAGCGTGCCTTTGCTACCGGGGAGCCTGTGGAGTATGACCCTTGTTTCATTCTAAATGGCTGGGTAAAAATTTTACCTTTTGTGAATAACAGAAGAAAGAAAAATTGTCACTAGCTATTTCTAGCCTATTTTCTGGTGGTCATATATAAAGCTTACTGTGTGCTCACGGCCTTGAACTTAGAAGTAAAAATTAAGGAAAGAACACTCAGATTTTTTATATTAAGCTAATATATAGACTTCATCTCATAAGGTCCTTAGCACAACCCCAAGAGGAAAGTATTATTTCTATTTTAGAGACTGAGGAAACTAAGGCTTAGATTAAGTAACTTGCCCGAGATCACTCAGTACATAAGTCAGAGTCAGGTTTCAATTTTAACAAAGTCACAGAGCTTAGCCAATACACACCTGTATATGTTCCAGACTGCTCCAACATAGGTGGATATACAGTACAATTATTATTACTAACATGCTTACCTGCTGACCATCCTCTCTGCTTGTCCTCTACTACATTCTTCTTTAGTGTCAACAAAGAACCGGCTCTGGTCTGCTCTACAGAAATGACATCAGAAGCCGCATTCAGCACTTCAAACATAGAGAGGAATCCATATTGCATATATTGGAATGATCGCCCAAATCGCCTGGAAAATGCTCTTTCAAAATCAGAAAGGAGAACAGGAGATAACGCTAACAGGTCCTTCAATTCACTCTTCACAACAGCAGGAAGAATAGGGGGAACCCTTCCTCGGTAAGGTACTCGCCGTCGGGAGCTTGGCCCAGAACACACACTGGCCCTTCCTTTCTGCATGGAGTTTCGAACCTTATGGCTGCTCCTCTGTTTTGCAACTAAACTTGCTATTCCTTTGGTGGATTCATCTGGAATGGCTAAGATGCGAAAAAAATCACATATGAAAAACTCATTCCCTTCTTTGTCCTTTGTATCTGCTTATACAGAAAGTTAACTTCTGATAAACATGTGTCCCTGGTTCCTCCATTTCCTGCATTTTGGGCAACAGCTGACCAGCTCCACTACCAGCTGATGAACTGAGAACCCACATAATATTGTTACCACTAAATAACTTCTGAATGATATGAAACTCTTTGGGTGAGCAATAAAGTTCCCTACAATGCTTTTTTTGTGCTTCAGGGAATTTAAAACATATTCTGTTAATTAATACATCCTATTGTTCTGTTTCTCCTGACTTAAGGTACAGTAATCTGAAATGACACGCAAAATGTAGTTTTGTGAATGCACATTTGTCTGGGCAATGGTTTCTTAATCTTGCTAAGGCTCTTTGTCCACAATCTCAAAGGCTCCCTCCCATACCAAAGTAAAAATCCTACCCCTGGGATAACTGCAGAACCAGAACAATTCTTTACTAAGTGATTATTTTATTACAAAGTTTATAGACCTTCAATACTCTTAAACCTACCTTTCAATATTACAGTTCCGTCCCCACTGGGGCAGACACTAACAACATCAGGCATGTCCAACACCAGCTCCATAGTGGACCGATATCCAAGGACTCGCAGTGGTAGATGGCTGCCAACCATCAAAAGGTACTCCTTTTCCAACTGCTGTGGCGTCAAACCATCTTTGGTGGAAATGAGAAGCGACCTTATTTCCTTCCTCAGGCACTCCTGTATGCGTTCTTGTTCAGACATGGCACCCTACAGGATTTAAGACAGGAACATTGCTCGTGAGGTAACAGCAGGCAAGCCGGGGGATGGAGGGGGGGGTGGTGTTAGGCCGCCTATAGTGCAAAGCAAACAACTGAGATGAAAGCTTCAAAGGTGATAAGACACAAGGAATACTGTGAGGGTGCCCCGCACACAATTCAAACCCCTAAATCCTTTCTAAATTTCATTTTGTTCCTGAAGGTACAAACGACTAGGTTACAGTGTTTGCATTTGTTCTCAAGTCCCGGTAGCGGCAGAGTCCCGCACCCACGAGGGGTGCCACGTCCCCTTACATTGTGCACATTAGGTGGGAGCACTCCCAAACTCTAAATCTTAACCTGAGTCGATTATCCTCCACGTGTCTCGAGAAATCACTGCCGCTGGCTAGCGTGTGAGGCGAACACAGGTAAGACAGACTCTCGTCGCTTTTTCTGGAACCATTAGTAGAAACCAGGCGAAGGCACTACCGCCCACACCAAAGCAAGGAGAGGGACCCCGTCAAGACGCTGCCCCAGAGCTTTCTCTCCCCCAAACCGACGGGAAGGCTCCCGGCTTCCTCTTACCGGCCGTCAACCACGGGCCTTCGCCCGCTCTCTCCCCACAGTGTCCGGGACGGGGCCCCCCTTCCTCGCTCCCAACGTTTCTCGAGACCCCCAGCGGGAGCGGGGAGTGGCCCTTCCACCTGCCCCCGCGGCTGGCGGTAACCTGACGGGAAAAGGCAGGAGGGACGGCACCAAGGAGTGGTACCCCTCTTCCGCCCCGCGCCGCCTCGCCGCCCCTGTGAGGTATCGCACCACACGGCACCGCCGTTGCCGGCTGAGGAGAGTCAGACGCGCCCTCCCGGCGAGCGGCGGGGAACTGCAGCCGCGCAGGTCCCACGCGCCTGCGCACCGGTGCCCAAAGTGCCGCCGGTGCGCCCTGGGGCGCCGCCTTCCCGCCCCGAGAGCACGTGGCCAGTGGGACGGTTAGGCCGGACTAGCCGCGGACTCACAGGTGAGGTCTGAGGCTCCTTCTAGTCGCGGGACCTCTGGGTCTGGCTCCTAGAAGGCGCGGGCTGCCTTCTGGGATCACCCGCACTTACCTCCTCTAAAGCTGTTTGAAGACACGACGTGTCACCATGGCCCGTGGACCTCTCCGCCCACCTCCGGGATAGGGGCGGAGTCGTCCCGGGCAGCCCCAGGTGGTTCTTCACCAAAGTGTGCCTCAGAGTCACCTGTGGGACTTTTTAAGGAGGCAGAAAGGATGACTAGGTCTGATCAGCAGCGGTTCCCATCCAGTGGGGCCTAGATTTATTTGGGGGAGAATTACAGGGAATTACTGCGAAGCTAAACGCAACTTAGGCTACCAGAAGAAAGGAATGAGTGTGGCTACGAGGACTTTTTTTGAATGAGTGAAGAACATTCCAGGTGCCACTGGAGATGAAAATGTTGGAGACTCAAGAGAAGCTTGGTTTGGTGGAGCTAGATTATTAAGTCCTTGAAAACCAGAAAACAATTTAAAAGATAAAGAATAGGGAAGCACAGTATGAAGACTTTTACCTTAACTCTGCATTCTCTAAAGAAACAAGACAAACCAAAAATCTGACTCAAGAAAGAGACCTGAGGCTCGGCGCCTGTAGTTCAGCAGCTAGGGCGCCGGCCACATACTCCGGGGCTGGTGGGTTCCAACTGGGCCTGGCCAGCCAAACAACAATGACAACTACAACAACAAAAGTAGCTGGGCATTGTAGCGGGTGCCTGTAGTCCCAGCTACTTGGGAGGCTGAGGCAAGAGAATCGCTGAAGTCCAAGAGTTTGAGGTTGCTGTAAGCTGACTCTACTGCACTTTACCCAGGGCCACATAGTGAGACTGTCTCAAAACAAAAAAAAGAAAGAAAGAGACTCTTAAGTATATACATCCACCATCTTCTGCCTAAAAAATAATGAAGAAAAATAATTAAAACCCCAAGGGAACAAGATGTTCCATCAATAAGACAGGAGTATTAAGGTATGCCCGAAAATAGAAAATAATAAGATTTGTGCATTGGTTCATTGTAGAATGGGCAGACTTGAGTTTGCAATTAAAAAAAGGAAATACGGCTCGGCGCCCGTAGCACAAAGGTTACGGTGCCAGCCACATACTCCAAGGCAGGCATATTCCAACCCAGCCCGGGCTAGCTAAAAAAGCTACAGTGACAACAGCAACCAAAAAAAAAAATCGGCTGTTGTGGCGGGCGCCTGTAGTCCCATCTACTTGGGAGGCTGAGGCAAAAGAATCGCTTAAGCCCAAGAGTTAGAGGTTGCTGTGAGCTGTGACATGACAGCACTCTACCGAGGGCGACATAATGAGACTCTGTCTCAAAAAAAATAAATAAGTAAAGGAAATATAGGATGTGGAAAATGGATCTAGACATTTTAACATTTGAGTGACAAAAGTTTCAAAAACTGATAAAATGGTGCTGAGGGATTAAAGAGAACAAAACGTCCCAGGTTTGAACAAAAAAACCCAGGTCTTCAGATTAAAAGGGCCTACTCCATCCCCTTAGCACAGTGGTTATGGTTACCATTGGACTTCTCCATGGCAATATCTTCAAAGCTAAACCTAGAATCCTTTATGTAGGCATAAAGTAGGGAAAAGTAAACAGCATAAAGTAGGGAAAAGTAAAATCATTTTAAAACATGCAAGAAATCAAAAGTTTATCCACTCACTGAATTATTTGAAAATAAACAATGAATAATAAAAAAATACCAGATTCTGATCCCCAAAATCTGAAATAACAGGTGACAGATATTGAGCACTTACTATGTGCTCTATGCATATATTATATAGTTTTCTTCCCATTAACTCTGAGAAAGACACCATTATGATCCCTGTTTAATTTTCATTTACTTATCTACTATTAAGAGATTTGGTCTTGCTACATTTCCCAGACTGATCTCAAACTTGTGGGCTCAAACCTCTCAAGTAGCTGGGATTACAGGTGTGAGCTACTATATCAAGTTGGATCCCCACTTTAAAGTGAAGAGACATATATAGATATGAAGACGGGAATAAGAAAGAGTGGTAGGCAATAAAAACATAAAATTTATGATTGAATCAAAAAATATTGATACATATGAAAAAGAGAAAGATTTTTTAAAGATATTCTGGACCTAAACTCATATCAATAACTGCAAAGAGTCAGAACTCTTTGAAGTTGCTTCATTAAGGACACCAATGAGAAGAGTAGCTACCATTGGAGTCCTTACTTGATTGGTTTTAAAGTAAACAACACCCAGTAGGTCTTTTGTGGTGGGTGAAACTGGAAATGAGTGCAACCATCACTAATCTCTATAATGCGCCAGGGATGTGATACTGCTTTGGAAGGCAGTACTGTTTTGGCATCCTACTTGGTATTTGCTACCAAAATAGCCTTTACTCCAGGAGCCAGTATGCCAAATTAGGAATTCTATCAGTTGCTAAGATTACCTATCCCAGCTATCACTTGACAACTAGGGTCCATAACTATAGGATGAATTCACAGTCCCTCTACCCCTGCCCCAATTCATTTATCACCTAACCTCAATAAGCTCAAAATGTTAATGGCAAGCAGTGACATTTTGGGTCACAGAAATTAGTGTTCATTTGGAATTAGCAAGTGATAGTCATTGAAAAGTTTAGGAATTTCCTTTTCTCCAGAGTAGTTATCTTTAAGGCTTTGGGGGAAAGGCTGAGATGAAAGGTTGCATGCAATATTAGGTACAGCCTTTCTGCAGCATCTCTCTTCAAGACTCTTTTGGCTGTGATCAAAAGTCTCCTGGTCTGGGATCTGATTTATTGTTGGGCATAGGGAATTAAGTCATATTAATACAGGACAAGTGGCATCCCAGCCAGCTTGTGGGGCTGGGGGGTACGGACCAGCTACCTCCGCCTTGGCAATGTTGGTGCGGTGGCAGTAAGCAGCAGAACCAGCAGGCTAGAGGGTGGGTCGGGGAGGGGGGGCCCATTTCCTAGGCTTGGGAGTGAAAGAGATTGTAGCCATTCATTTGCCACCCAGACTCGATCCAGACATGACCCAGACATGATGTCCCTGACACGCTAAATGTAACTACCAAGCCCCAATAAATATAACTACCAAGGGCCAGACATGTTCCAGAAACGTTGTTCCAGACAAGACCCTGTAACTACCAAACCCCCAATAAATATAACTACCAAGGGCCAGACATGTTCCAGAAATGTTGTCCAGGCAAGACTCTGTAACTACCTAGCCCCAATAAATATAACTACCAAGGTCCAGACATGTTCCAGAAATGTTGTTGCAGACAAGACCCAGACATGTCCTAGACAGATGTCCCAGACACACTAAATGTAACTACCAAGCCCTGTTAAATGTAACTACCAAGGGCCCCATGGGACTATATATATATATACAAAGAGCCTAGAGACAGACAGACAGAGAGAGAGAGCTTTTCTCTCCGGACTTGGGTTTTCTCTCTCTGCCAGGAGCTCTGGTGCTTCTGTATTCTTTTCTGCAAATAAACCTGTCTTACCACTGATCTGTGTCCCACAGATTTCTTCTTCAACTCACTGAGACCAAAAACCTGCTGAAGAGCGAAATTCCAGTATCAATATCTCTCTCACTCATAAGAGGTCTCTGTTCCCCAGAACTAGAGCTTTGGGATTTTTGTTGCAGGTGGTTTGTTTTTGTAATGTAAATAAAAACAGTGGGTTATTTGTTGAGTTCATTCTTTGGGATCCTACAATTAACCACAACCAGCAAGCTCTGTGAGCCAGACCAATGTGCTTTCCACCTTGCTGCCTATTATGATGACAGGAGCCTCCTTTTCTTCTGGTAATTAACAACTTCCATGTAGCCTCTTCCATTCCCTGCTTGAATCTGGGAGTGTATTTTAACTGCAGCTGCTCCCACCAGCATTCCTGCCTTAGAAAACAGCCAGTAATGAGGTAGGGTGGGTGTGTTTTTTAAACTTCTGGAGCCTTATGAAAAAGATGAGAGAATCTTTTGAAGAAAGTTAGGGGAGTGGGGAGTTGGAAGTACGTGGTAGAACAAATACAACATTCCTGCCTCCCAAAATTTTTTAACATTATGCCTAATTTGAGGTGGTGTGATGCCATTGTGGAAATCTATTCCCCCAGCAGTAACTCTGAGCCTTTTCCATTGCTCTTATACCTTCTACCAACTCCTGTTCCAAGCCCCAGAGAAATGAAGCTTGTCAGACATTAGAACCCCATCATCTTCCAGTCCAGACCTCTAAACTGCTCCCCTCCCACGCCCATCTCTCCCTGTGGTCTCAGTAAGGGAATCCTCTATGCTACTCTTGATTCTATCCCCTCAACTCCTCTAGGACCGTGACTTTGCCCTTTGGTAAAGGGCACAATCCTGTATAGTCATCTCTTTACAGATTCCTTTCCTATATGCTCTGATCCTTTGTCTGTCTGTCTGTCTGTCTCTCTCTCTCTCTCACATGCACACACACGTGCGCACACAATACAGACATAGACAGATAAGAGAGAAACAATTTTTCTTGACTTACATCACCCTCTATTTAGCCTTTCCTTCACAGCAAATCAGCAAATCCTGGAATCAACATCTACACTCAATTTTTTTCTACTTTTCATCCACCATACACTACTTGGTCCAAAGCAATCAGCTTGCTTCTCAGGGCATCTTTCTGAAATTACTTTTACCAAAATCACCACCAGCAAATCTAATTGACAAGCTTCATGGACTTTCAATCTCTGCTGTTTACTGTTGGTGTCCTCGCCCTTTCTGAAAATCCGTTGGTTTCTATGCTGCTACTGCTGTGGCACAGAGCCTAGCTTCTAGGAGCTGTCTGCTCTATTGCCTGCTTTTGTTAGTTCATTAAATGTTTGTGGACATTTAGTAGAAGGTTTGCCTCTTCTTACTCTTCCCTCCTCTTCCTGAGTGACCTTTTTCACTATCCTGGTTTCAGCTTGAGCTGATGCCTTCCAAAAGGCATGTTCATTCAAGGAGCAAATATCTTTTAACTCCTACTATGTGCCAGGCACTATCTTAGAAGACTACAACAGTGAGCAAAACAAAGTTCCTGTTTTCCTTGGCCTTACCAAGGACAAGCTATAATTAGATAACTAACATAATGTCAAGCAGTAAGTGCCTTTAAGAAAAATAAATCAGGATAAGATAGTAACATTGGGGCTACTTTAAATAGGGTATTTAGAACACACTTTTGTTTAACCTGAGTCACATTAATTTTCAGAAGTGTGGTTCTGGATCAACAGCATCACCCGGTAACTTGTTAGAAAGGCAAATTCTTGGCCCCATCCAGACCTGCTGAATCAGAAAGCGGGGTTTTGGGGACGGGGTCCAGCAATCTATGCCTCAACAAGCACTGCAGGTCATCCTGATGCGTGCTCTCGCGCAGCTTCCCACGTCGCCTGCCCTGAATGGATTTCAGGTGTGCAGTCTAATACTGACTCTCTCTGCCCATAGGGGTAGCTTGGGAGTTGGGTGAGGGCCTCCAGCACAAAGTTGCTCCCACCCAGACTTTTCAGAAGCCAACCAAGTGGAATCAGCGGGCTCGTCCACCTGCATCTAGGTGGCATGATAAACGCCAGCCGACAAGCTTGAAACTGCCAAGACTCTACTTCCGCTTCGTGCCGGATCCGCGAGGGAAGTTCGCTGTCCCATTGCGCACGCGGTTGGGTTGGAGGGGGGAGGGAGACGATCTGCGTAGGGGTGGCCTTTACGCCGGGGCACTTGCTACCACACTCTCCGCCTTGTCTGCTGCTGCTGCCCTGCTGCCGCTCTTATTAACGTATGTGCTAGGCCCTACCGCATTTTGTCATTATTCTGTTGCAACAATGGTGATTGGATTTGAAACCCATTCTCATTATCACACAAAAAAATCAAAATTACATTTGTTGATGTAAGAAAAGATACCAGATTCTTTAAGTTCAACTGTTACAAATTTGTAAGTGACTGTAAAATTGGATTTAAAAACTTTTTAAATTGTGTCAACACTTTTCTCATCGATAGTAACAAAAATTGAAAGCACTTATCATTAAAAAGTTTTGACTAGGAATTTCATGTAGCCATTGCAAACAAAATTTATACTTGTGAAAATAAACTCAAGAGTCTATTTTAAATTTCAAAAGCCTTTTATTTGTATACAAAATTGAGTTTACTAGTATTGAATCCCGAATACTTCTTAAAACCATAATTATATATCAAAAATAAAATGTTCTCACTAAACCCTATGTAGATGCTTTCAAACCCCTTAAGTTTGCCCAGGTATGCCATTCAAATAGTATCATTTTCTATGTCTGCCTTAATGGGAAAAGACTGGAATACTGATCCAAATCTGTATGCCTGCCCTGGCCTATCTCCCCATCTTTTCCCACTCCAACCCCATTGATAACATTGAAACTGTTAAGGGACAAGGAGAATATTCAGGATCACACAAGCCACTGGAAATAAGAAATGTGTCTTTAGTAATGAGAACAGAGAGATTATAAATTAAAGTATTGGAGTCCGAGCTGCCCAAGATCACTTTTCCATGTACTGTTTGTGCTTTCAGTGGTTTTCTCTCTTGAAGACTCAGTAGAGGATGATACAGCCACAGTGGGCAGCTAGTGGAAAATTCGAGATTTGCAACAGAAACATTCCTCCTGAGCTTCAAAACTAAATATTGTCTACTGTACATTCCAGACACATATCCTGTAGATGCTTCTAGCTTGATACCTCTGAAACTGGTACTAGGACCACTTATCTTCAAACAAAATCTGTTTTCTCTCTTGTATTCCCTTAGTTGGACGTCAGCTGCATTCACCAGTCACTTTGTCCCAAATTCATCACCTTTTCCTCTGAACCTAACTAATATTCTCCCTTTCACCTGGACTATTGCAAGAATCTCCTCCTGATCTCTCTCCATTCTCTTCCTGTTCCATCTTGTTCACAGAGAGACTTTTCTCAGTTGCAAATCTGACCATATAATTCCTTGCTTACAATGCTTCAATGGTTCCTCAGCCATTAAGATAAAATCCAACTCTCTTATGTAGTGTAACAGGCTTCCAATTTCTTGAGCTCATTACCTCCCTAGTCTCCTCTTTTGCCAATTTGTACTGTTCTCTCCGGAAGGCTCAGCACTCAAAGTTCACCTGAGAGAATTACCCTTTTATCTCTTTATTGCCCAAACAGGCAGTCTCCTCTGACCCTACAAAGGTAAAATTACTTACTCCCTTTTTGTGTCCTCACAGTATACAATACAGATCAGTGGTTCTCAAAGTGGAGTGATTCTGAAGGTATGGGACAGACATGTGGCAACATCTGAAGACATCTTCAGTTGTCACATCTAGGGCTGGAGTGCTACAGGCTTCTAGTGAGTACAGGCCAGGGATTCTGTTAAAGATCCTACAGTGCACAAAACGTTCCCCTCACCCCACCCCCACACATTGGGTCCAAAATGTCAAAAGTGCTGAGGTTAAAAAATCCTGATGCACAACACTTTATCACACCTGTCTGTTTACGTATCTTTCACTCCCTATTACAAGTTCCATACAACACTATGTAGGAATAAGTATTTTTTAAAAATGCCTTGCAGCAGTGCCCGTAGCTCAGTGGGTAGGGCACCAGCCATATACATGGAGGCCAGCTGGTTTGAAACCAGCCTGGGCCAGCTAACCAACAATGATAACTGCAACAAAAAAATAGGCATTGTGGTGGGCGCCTGTAGTCCCAGCTACTTGGGAGGCTGAGACAAGAGAATCGCATAAGCACAAGAGGTTGAGGTTGCTGGGAGCTGTGATGCCACAGCACCCTACTGAGGGCAACATGGAGAGACTCTGTCTCAAAAAAAAAAAAAAGCCTTGCAATCTTTCATGACCTTTCACCTTGGAAACATATACTCAAAAGTGAACTTTAATTGATCTTTCCCTTTTTGGAGTAACCCAGTTACCACAGACATCAGTCTCCTAACAAATCCAAACAAGGAGTAAAGCATTAAGAATTTTAAAATGTGGGCATGTAACATTCTCAGCAAAGGGATGAGCAACACTTTCAATTAAAAAGGAATGTGAAGGAAAATAGCAGCAGCATTCTCAGAGGAGGTGAGGCTAACCAGCTGGACTCGTATGCTAACTCATCATTCCTCTCCCCAACTCCTCCACCTTCCAGACATGCCATGTTGACCTTTTTACCATGGAATGTGATATACCTTTTCAGCTATTGTCAGTCTTTCACAATCCCAACAGTATTATAAGCAGATACTTATATTGTTATATATGAAGATAGAAAATGAAGAATGATTATGTAACTTGTCAGTGGTCAAAGAAGCAAAGGAGAATAAGCTCCCAACATTATCTTCAACACCCAAGAGGGACTTTTCCAATTAGTTTTTCTCCTACGAGAAATTTCTCTACCTTACTGGGAGACAGAGTACAGTTTGGAGAATAGCATCTGGCCAGCGATCCCGACTCATTCTAAAGAGTTACAACTGAGGTGGTGCGACTTTGGTATAAGAGTCTACAGCTAGAAGCATAGATCAAGTTAACTTAGCAAAGGTGGAGAAAAAAAATCAATAAATGCTATGAATAATTTCATGCTTTTCCTAAGAGGGAAATCTCTATAGGATGACAAAGAAACTAGTTATGTTAAAGAGCAAATATTAATTGGGGGGAATACTAAATAATCATGATACTTTTCCCTCTATGGGCCAAATGCAGCGTCAGAATTTTTCTCAATGTAGCGTTTTAGGCAGGACCTATTAATTGAAGCAGTCACTTGGGAAGAAACATTTCTCCTCCCTTATACATCCCATGTAATAATTAGGTTTACAGAGTTAAAAAAAATTTAAATTACTTTATTACTAACCTTTTAATTACTTTATTCTCAACGACCTAATTTGCAACACATGAAAGAAAGTAGTGGAATAGTTTTTCCAAACCCATTTGAGTTACTTCAGGTCTTCTCTCCTTAATAAGATTTTTGAGAGAGAGAAAACAAAAGCTATTACTGTGTAAACTCAATAAATATTAAAAAATAAAAAATAAGTGAATGTAAAAAAAATAAGTGAATGTGACCTGAGGTTTTTGCGTAGGATCATAAATCTTGTGTGATGGGTTATTTAGACTAACCTCCCATTCAGTAAGAAATTATTATTTAAAGTCCTTCTGAAGAGGGTGGGACAGCTCCCTAGTTTGCTGCTAGATCCGGCCTGGCCAGTGAATCTTGAAAGAACAAAAACTTCAGCCTTCATCAAAGAAGCAAGAGAGCAGGGTCTAGGCAGGGACAAAAGTCCCCTTCCTAAAAACAGAAATTATAACAGATCTCTTCCCTTCTATGATCTTCAATAAGCACCATATCATCAACCGGCTTAAGTATTAGTAAAAATAAACATAAATAATAACAGAGAGGAAAGTAATCTCAAAGAGACTTTTCTTTCTCACCTTTAAAAATGTATTAATAGAATCGGCGCCTGTGGCTCAAAGGGCTAAGGCGCCAGCCACGTACACCTGAGCTGGCGGGTTCGAATCCAGCCCGGGCCAGCCAAACAACAATGACGCCTGCGACCAAAAAAATGGCCGGGCGTTGTAGCGGGCGCCTGTAGTCCCAGCCACTTGGGAGGCGGAGGCAAGAGACTCGCTTGAGCCCAGGAATTGCTATGAGGCTGCTGTGAGCTGTGATGCTACCGCACTCTATCCAGGGGGACAGCTTGAGGCTCTATCTCAAAAAAAAAAAAAAGTATTAATAAATACTGCCAGGAGTAGTGAATGCATTATTAGCACAAAACGTAGGGCCAGGATATAAAGTAAAAAATAAGTAGGAAAAGGGGAAAGGCGCCCTTGAAAGGACTCCACAGGGGAAACGAGTGTGGGTGAAGAGAAATTCCTCCTTTTACCTTAAAGTCAACCTAATTACACTTAGAAACTCATAACTTATTCCATACCACTTTTACAAATCATAAAGCAAAGTTCCATTACCCCTTCTGGGATTTGCGGGCTTCTGTGGCATTTCAGGCAACTGAATCTTTACAGCTCAAACCTTAGTCGCACCAGTTAGCGTTGAACCAGTTCTCCCGGGTGCGCAGCGCGGCCTGCAGCTCCGGCGCGCCCCGCCCCGCCCTGCCCCGCCCCGCCCCGCCCCCACCCGACGGTCTTTATAGTCCCACAAGCGCTTCCCAGCGGACCTGCAGGCGACTTTGCTCGGACCGAGCACCCGGGCCCCAGCCGCGTCAGCGCCGGCAGCTCGGAGCATGGAGAGGAGGGCGCGAAGCTCTTCCCGAGAGACCCACGGGCGAGGCGGCGGGTCCCCCCGCAAGGAGAACAAGAGGGCGAAAGCCGAGAGGGGCGGCGGGGGCCGCGGGCACCGGGATGCCAGGCCCGAGCAGACTGGCTCGGGACCGGCGGGGAGCCCGGGAGAGCCCCGAGCACCCGCCGCCACTGTGGTGGATGTGGATGAAGTCCGCTCCGGCGAGGAGGGCACCGAGGTGATGGCACTGCTGGAGAGCGAGCGGCCGGAGGAAGGTAGGGCTGCAGCCAGGTCGAGCCCCGAATGGGGAAGCCGTCTTTCCAAACGCCCCAGAGACGTCAGATGAGGTGGAGTGAGTCGCATCACCCGAGAGCCCCCAAAGCCAGAGCAGACAGACTGCAGGACTCCTAGGTTCCCAGGAAGTGAAAGGCATGACTTAGGATCCCAGCTACCTGCTATGGTGCAGAACAATACCAGTAACATTATTAAGTACCCTTAGTTTTGGGGGCCAGCCATGAAAGAATGTGGCCCAGGTTGGGGACCAGTCAAAATAGTGAAAGAACCATGAAGTTGATTTTTAGGGCCCTGGAAGGACATATGGGTGCCTAATTTAAGACATGCATGAGCTGGTGGCTCTGGGCAATTGTGTGGCTTATTCTTTTCCCGTCTTCCCCACCCCTCAGTCTTACCTAATTTTCATTTTAAACTTCTTTGGAGATGATGATTATTATTTCTGTAAAAAAAAGAAAAAGGCAGATACAGAAGACCCAAACTGAGCAGAGCCAACCAGAGTTTAAATCACAGCTTAACTAGTTGCTAACCATGCAATCATAGGAAGGACCTTAACTGTCAGATAACAGTAGCTGTCTCAGAGAGTAGTGGTGAGTATAAAATTAGAAAGGGCACCCAAAACATTTTTTTACAATGCCTGGAGCAAAAAACTTGCTCCATTTTAGCAGAATCCACGCAAGTCAAAAGGAGGGAATACAAGGAAGGGTGTCTCTAGGTTTTGTTTCTCTAGGTGAAGCAACTCTTAGGAACAATTTACCTCCAGTCCTCTTTACAAGAACATCAGAAGAAGTACAAATAACATTACCAAGTAGCTTTAGTCTCAGAGACCAGCCATGGATGGGATTTAAGTAGTAGGATGACAGATGTTTAAAAGAAAGTAAATAAAAATAGTGTGTTATATTGATTTGTGCTAGCTACAAAGTTTTGACATTTCTAGTTACCAGTAATGCAATACATGCTGGATCACTGAAAGCTACAATTAGAGAAAGATTTCTGCAGTTGAAATGTAGTTTAAACAGACCATATTAGTGCTGTATTGCCCAACTGATGCCCTTTCATCAGTGAGAAACTTCTAGTCGTTAAAGAGTTGTGTTCAATGCAATATTGAAGTCAGAGGGCTTATAGCTGTTGTGTGGCAGTTCACGGTGGCAGGATTGGCAAGGAAGGGAACCATTTATGGAATCCCTGCTAGGTGCACACTGGGTGTTTTACTGAGTTATCTAATCTCATTACAGTGTTGAAACAGGCTCTGAGAAGTTAAGTAACTTTCCCAAGTCCTGTATCTGGGAAGTAGAAAGCCAGAATTCCAGAGTAAGATAGTCTGATTAAAATGCCCTCCCTTGCGTGGTGCTGCCCTAGATTGCTGGTTGTGGTCCCAACTAACAACTATCTGTGGTTTGAGGAACCTTCACCGGCCTCAGAATCTCCAGTTATAATGTAACTAGAGCAGGAGACCTCAACAATGGGTGAGCAGTCCCACCAAGGACAAGGCAACCTTTGCATCAGGGAGGTTTTCCTGGTTCTTGGAAAATGGTGCCTCCTTTCTCTCCCTTAGTACCATACCCCCACAGGCAAGGCTACTTAAGCCAGCATCCCCACCTTTCTAAAATTTGGGACATTCTTGAACTATGTTAAAGGCTCTTCCTGCTTCAACTTTTAATGTTTCACTATTCACTTAAACCAAAAAAACTGGGTATTAAAAGAGTTTATTCCAAGAGAATAATACTTTGTAGCTAAAGTGTTGGGTTAGGTTTGAATATAGAAATCAATGTGGGAAGAAAGTAGAAGTGGATAGTAAAAACGACTTAAGTATGTAAAAACAAAATTTTTTTTGAGACAAAGACTAACCCCTAAGTCACCCTGGGGTTGAGTGCCATGGTGTTATTGCTCACAGCAACCTCAAACTCCTGAATTCAAGCAGTCCTTGTCTCAGCCTCTAGAGTAGCTAGGAATATAGGTCCACTACACGCCTAGCTATTCTTAGAGACCAGGGCCTAGCTCTTGCTTAGGCTGGTCTCAAACTCATGAGCTCAAGTGATCCACCTGCCTCGGCCTCCCAGAGTGCTAGGATTGTAGGTGTGAGCCACCACGACCAATCTTAGAAATTGGTTTTCTATTGACATCCCTAACTACTATATGAAGGACTTTTGAGGTCTTTCTTCACTTATAAAATGTAATTTTGTATGTATGTACATTTATTTTTATTTGCCACTGGTAACTGAAATATATCAGTAAACTAATTAAAATGGCAACAATGCTGTTAGTATCTTGCAGATTATAAACATTAATAGGATGTGGGTAGAGCAGCATTTCCCAAAGTAGTTCCCATGAGAATAAGTTCCATAGAATGTCAATGAGTGTTCGTTGGAGAAAATACTACCTGGTCAAATGTTTCAAAAACACTAAACAAAGCTAAGAATGGTACTTTACTGTAGAGATTCACAGGAACCTTCTCCTTTGTGGGCAGTCTTTGGGAACTGCCATACAATGGCATTTAGTGGTGATTTTGGTTTTTGTGCCAGTGCAGTTTACATATCTGTCCTCTTCAAATGATCTGCATATCAATTTGGTGATGACCTTTCCAAATATGAAAATCAAATTTTTAGGCTTATCAACTGATTTTTTTTTCCTTCTCATCCTTTAAAAATGGGCCTTTTACCATTTCCTAATCTTTAGTCACCCTCTAGTCCTCTCTTGAGATTTTTTAAATTGGCAAATAGTATTCTTTTGGCCATTTTTCTAATAATTAGAGATTAAAGTTCTTGAGATTTCATAACAATTACACTTAAGTCATTTTCACTATCCACTTATACTTTCTTCCTACATTCAACAAAGATTTATTGAGCACCTACATTGTCTTATGCACTATTCTAAGCCCTGGGGTCACAGTGTCAACAAGATGAGCCCCCAAGAGGCTGACTTTCCTTTATACCACGTCATTTATCACTCAAGTATCCTCCTTGTTCTGCATCCCATTTCCTTATAACCTTTTCACAGATATCAGTAGGCTAATATTACCCCATGTAGGTGATTTTCAAAGATGGGAGCTCACAATCTTTGTCTAAAGAAAGAGCCGATAATGGAGTAATTCAGATATTAGGGCAGGTAGTGAAGGGGAAGTTATTTTATGGAAGATGAGCCCCTGGACATATTTAGTTCAAAGCACTTCAAATACCAAACAAACCTGTTATATGTAAAGCACAGTTTAGTGTTTTATGTGTGTATGTCATCATATCTTTATGCCAGAGATAGAAGATATAACTCCTGAGCCAGTTATTATGAGATAGTTATGATAAGTTGGCATCCCCATGGTATAGATGAGAAACTGATGATATGAAAAGGTCATGTGCCTTGCTTAAGGTCATATGGATATGAAATGGTAGAGCCAGAATGGGAACCCAGACCTTCTTCCCAGATTCTGTGCTGTTCCAATGTTCTATGCTTTCTAGGAGCCTGCTTCACCTTCCAAAGGCCCCCACAGACAGCATCCTAGACTCCGGGAATGCTGACCACTCTGATACCTGGCTCATTCTACTATTTCTAGGAAAATCTCCAAGCTGACCCCAGTCCCTAGAACTGAACCAACAAATGCAAGTCAATGAATGTAGTGTTTTCAATATAATTAGTTTGCTTTTTTTTTAAGGTACCAAGACCTCTGGTTTAGGAGCCTGTGAGTGGCTTCTTGTCCTCACTTCCCTGCTGTTCATCATTATGACCTTCCCTTTTTCCATCTGGTTCTGTGTAAAGGTAAGATTCCGTGAGTAGGTAATTTCCTGGTGCCTCTCACTGGCCACACCATGGCCACTCCCATCTCTGTGTTTTGGTATATGCTGTCTGTCTATATGGACATCCCTAACCCACCTTCCAGGAGAGCTCTTTCTCCTTCAAGACCTTCCTCAACAGTTAGTGAAGCCTTCCTTGACTCCTCCAGACTGTCATTCCCTTCCCTGTGCCCCTGTGTTAACCCTGCTTTCACTTCATGCTAGCACTCACTTCACATAAGATATTTGCTGACATCCTATCTCTCCCATTAAACTGAGAGGCCCTTCGGGGAAGGGACTACATCTAGTTCATCTGCACTTGGTGACAAAAAGACTGATCCAGAATGGCTCAGGACATCCTCCCCTCACACTTCCAGGAAACTTCTCTGGCTGCTTCTATAGACCATGAGTGATGACTATCTTTGGCCCAGAGGTAATGACACATGCCTGTCCCTGAAGTGAGTGAAAGCCTGTATCAGTTTGGAAAGCACCCGCCAAGATGGAATTAGAAGAGAGAGGGATTTAGTGGGACACATTGCCTATGAAAGATTAAGGAGAGAAAGAACAAGAGTAGGCAGGGGAAGCCTTCAGACAGTGATGCAGATCTGACACTTGTGATGTGGGAAGAGGGAGGAAATATTGGGCATAAAGAGCCTCAAACTGTAGTGCAGCTCTGAAAAAGTCTTGGCCAGCCCAAAAGGGAACTCCCGAGCAAAGTAGGAGTCCCATGAGGAGCAGATAAGGCAAGGCCCTAGTACCCTGACATTCTTAGTCATTGTCTGGAGCTGCAAAGGAAGAGTATGACCTTGATGAGACACTACAGATGCTACGGCTGTTTTGGGTTGTCTTCCTCATAGCAGGCAATGGCACTTTCCCTTCTTCCCCTCCCCACTACTCCTTACCTTTCTTCTCTTTTCCTCTAGCTCCTCAACGAAAGGGTGGTGACTTTTGTCAAATGCATTATGGACATCTATTGAGATGATCACATAGTATTTGGTCTTTATTCTATTGCTATAGTCTACTATATCCATTGATTTTTTTTTTTCTTTTGGATGTTAAAATCCCACTGGATCATGCTGTATCATCTGTATTATATATTACTTGATTTAGATTGCTAACAGTTGAAGAATTTTGCATCTATATTCAGAAGAGACTTTGGTCTATAGATTTCTTGCAATGTCTCTGTCTTATTTTGGTATCAGGGTAACATTGACCTTAAAGAATGTGCTGGGAAAATTTCCCTATGCTCTCTATCTTGGGAGAATTTGTGAAAAATTGGTACTAATTCCTTGTTAAATGTTTGGCAGAATTCACCTGTGAAACCTTCTGGTCCTGAACTCCTTTGGTGGGAAGTTTTAAATTTTTTTTAATTATTTTTAATTTTCCCTCCAGCTGTATTGAAGTATACTTGACAAGTAAAATTTATATTTATGTATATATATTTAAGGTATACAATGTGATGTTTAGATATACATATATATTGTGAAATGATTATCATAATCAAGCTAATTAGCCTATCACTTCATGTAAGTATGATTCGTGTGTGTGTGATTGTGTGGGGTGAGCATATTGAAGAGCTAACTCTTAACAAACTTCAATTATCTGATACAGTATTATTAACTACAGTCATCATACTGTAAATTAGATCTCAAGAATGTACTTTTCCTACATAACTAAACTTGTACCCTTTGACCAAAGGGTATAGTGACATAGTGACAAAGGTCGCTTTGAAAGTTTTGAGACAGACTGTGTTATACCCCATTATTTTACTTCCAAGAAATACAGTCCACAGTGGTGTTTCTGATTTACCTGTCCAAGTTTCAACTTGCTGGGCTTATTGGTGGTGTTGGGAGGGTTTCATTTATTTCCATATGTATGGCATTCAGTCTTTGGCAGCTATGGCAGCCCTTTTGTGGGATGATTTTCTATGATTTTAGAAGTGGGTTAAAGGAGTCTCAAAGCCTTGAGTGTTTGCAGCAGGCTTCCAGGGACTTTACTGCTTCCCACATGACATTTTTTCAGTGGTTTAAAGAATTAAGAAGAGACTGAACTTCATTGAAAGATGAGGAGAGAGTGGGTATTCAGTGATTTCAGTGACTGAGGAAAACATCACCACTGTGGAAAAAATGGTGTGCAAAAACAATTGAGTGACATTTTAGGACATTGAAGAGGCACTACAGATTGAATTGCCAGCAGTGACCAAAATCCTGCATGATTACCTTTGAGTTGGGCAAGTTTAATCCCAATGGCACTTCACACTTCGACAGCTGAGTAAAAGCGCATCTGTGTTGAATTGTATGAAGAAGGGCTGGTCACAGGCAACAGTGGCAAGTCTCAGTGCGTTTCTGACATCATTAATGGTAATGAAACCTGGATTTACCAGTTTCATCCAGAGAATAAACATCAGTTAACAGTGTGGATTTTATTTCCCCGGTGAAAATCTACCAACAAAAGTGAAGCGGCCCCAGAGTGTTGGAAAGAAAATGGTGATAACTTTCTTCTCCAAAGGTGGTCATGTTGCAACTGTTCTTCTGGAGGAACAAAGTATTGTTACTGATCACTGGTACACATGATATGCTACCAAAAGTTTTTGGGAAGCTTCAAGAATGGAGGCCAAGGATGAGATTGTGGGACACCACCTTGCACCATGACAATGCATCCATCCACACACCACTCAGTTCCTGGAGTCCACACAAGTTAAACTTATGACTTATCCACCCTACAGTCCTGATCTGGCCCCATGCAATTACTTCCTATTCCCTACAGTAAAAAATGTGTGGAAGAAGGTTCTCCAGGCCTGAAGAAGTTGTTCATGCCTATGAGAAAGAGAGTTTCTTAATTTCTTAATTTTTGTGTCTCTCAAAACTTTCATAGTGTCTCCTGCAACCACCACTCCTCTCTCTGCTTTAATGAATTCAGCTTTTTCGGGTTCCACATATAAGTATGATCCTGTGGTATTTGTCTTTCTATGTCTATTTAACTTAACATAATGTTCTCCTGGTTCATCTATGTTGCAAATGGCAGGATTTCTTTTTAGAGACTAAATCATATTCCATTGTGTGTGTTTGTGTATGTATACACACACACACATGTATATATACACATCACATTTTCTTTATTAATTTGTCTGTTGTTAATGGTCACTTAGATTGTTTCCATATGTTGGCTATTGTAAATAATGATGCAGTGAATATGGGGCAATGTATCTTTTCAAGATACTGATTTCATTTCCTTTGAATATATATTCAGAAGTGGGATTACTGGATCATGTGGTAGTTATATTTTTGATTTTCTGGGGAACCTCCATACTGTTTTCCATAATGGCTGTGTTAGTTTATATTCCCACCAATAGTGGAAAAGGGTTCTTTTTTTTTTCACATTGTAGTCAATGTTAAAACCATTAATTCAATCTTTTACTTACAGGTCTTTTTCGGTTTTCTTTTTCTTCCAGAATTAGTTTTGCTAGTTTATGTCTCTGTAGAAATTTGTCCATTTAATCTAAGATATCTTAGATGGACACATACAGTGGGTCATAGTGTTTTCTCTTTTAGTCCTTTTTATCTTTATAAGGACAGTAGGAATGATATCCTCTTTCATTCCTAATTATGGCAATATTAAAGTCTTCTCTTTTTACTTCATAGGACTAGCTAAATATTGGTTAATTTTGCTGATCTTTTCAGAGAATCAACTTTGGTTCTATTGATTTTCTCTATTTTTCTATTTTCCTTTGTATTTATTTCCACACTAGTCTGTATTGTTTTATTCTTTTATTCCTTTTATTTGCTTTAGATTTAGTTTGCTCTTTTTAGTGTTTTAAGCTGGAAGATTAGGGTAGTATTTTGAGATAGTTCCTCTAAGCACCTTATAGTTGTATCCTACACATTTTGGTATCTTGTGTTTTTGTTTTCTTTTAGCTCAAAGTACTTGCTTATTTCCCTTGTAATTACTTCTTTAACCTATTGGTTAGAGTGTGTTGTTTACTTTCCACATACATGTGAATTTATTAAATTGTCTTATTTATTTCTAACTTAATGTCATTATTATCAAAGATATACTTTATATGATTTCAGTCCTTTTAAATCTGTTGAAGTTTGTTTTCTGGCCTAATACACAATCTTTCCTAGTGATGGTTCACGTACGCTTGAGAAGAATGTGTATTTCTGCTGTTTTGGATGGAATTATATATGGATGTTTGTTAGTTCTGTTTGTTAATAGTGTTGCTCAAGTATTCTGTTTTTTTGTTGATCTGTTTAATTGTTCCTTTCATTGTTGAAAGTGGTGTATTGAAGTTTCCAATTATTACTACTGAATTGTCTGTTTTTACCTTCAGTTCTTTTGGTTTGTTTCTTGTATTTTGGAGCCCTGTTTTTAGGTGCATATGTAATCATAATTGTTATACTTCCCTAATGCATCAACCCTTTTATCATTATACAGTCATCCCTCTTGATTGTTAGTAACATGGTTGCTTGTTGTTTTAAAGTCCATTGTACCTTTATATCTACCAGTATATCCGCTCTTTCTTCCCTTTAGTTACTGTTTGTGTGATATATCTTTTTTCATCTTTTACTTTCAATCTATTTGTATCTTTGAATATCAAGTATGTCTTCTATAGACAGTGAATAGTTGGCAGCAGGCTCTTTGAAGGGTTGTCTGAGCATCTGCATGACTGCCACAAGATCCAACACTGGGCTTGGTGCCTATAGTTCAGCAACTAGAGCGCCAGCCATGTACACTGGGGCTGGCAGGTTCAAATCCAGCCTGGGCCTCCCAAACAATGACAATGATAACAAAAAAATAGCTGGGCATTGTGGCAGGTGCCTGTGGTCTCAACTACTTGGGAGGCTGAGGCAAGAGAATCACTTAAGCCCAAGAGTTTGAAGTTTCTGTGAGCTATGAGGCTATGGCCCTCTACTGACGGCAACATCGTGAGACTCTGTCCCCACCCCCACCCCCCAAAAAAGTAACACTGATTAAGTCATGGTTGGTAGAAAGGCTCTAAAATGGTAAACCCTAAGAAGCCAATTAGGTAAAAGCAGGACCAGGGAGTTAATTTTAGGTCTTGAAGGAATAAGACTCTCCTTTATTGCTGGGAAGAATTTGTTTCTCCCAATGAAAGAAGAAAAGAAACAAGTAATGCTAGGAAACCAAGTAGTTGGGAATTGCTGGGGCATACTCTGGGAACCAAACCCAGTCATTCATTCCTATTTCAACAAGCAAGGTAATGGTCTGGCACAGGAGTCAAATGAGACGTGGTTCCTAACCTCAAAGGACTTGAAGAACCTGTTACCTTAAGAAACACACTTAAAATGCTTTTCTCTGGTCTCTATTACATTTTTATATTTGGCTAGTTATTCAGGGAAGCTTTTTAAAGTATAAGAAGGATAAGGAAGGAAAATGGATGGTCTACAGTCACAAATAATTCCTTCCTTGATTCAATAATGTTGAATACTTACTATGTTTCAGGTATTGAGAAGAAATAATTAATTCCATACCATTGAGAAGTTCATAGTCTGGTGATATATATATATTCACATACATACACACACAGACCAGCAAAGTTAATGATGAACAAGCAGTGTTTATCATTACAAACAAGCAGTGGAACTCAGGTTTTGATACTGGGCCAGAAAGTAGGGTTTATTTTTAAAGTGGTGTGCAGGAACTTTCCTATTTCTCTTCTAATAGACAGACTTTTCTACACAGAGAATCTTTGTTTTTTGTCACTTAAAAATACCTCTACTGGCTTGGCGCCTGTGGCTCAGCGGGCTAGGGCACCAGCCACGTACACCTGAGCTGGCAGGTTCGAATCCAGCCCGAGCCCACCAAACAACAATGACGGCTGCAACCAAAAAATAAAAAAAATTAAAAAAAATGGCCGGGCGTTGTGGCAGGCGCCTGTGGTCCCAGCTACTTGGGAGGCGGAGGCAGGAGACTCGCTTGAGCCCAGGAATTGGAGGTTGCTATGAGCTGTGATGCCACAGCACTCTATCCAGGGTGACAGCTTGAGGCTCTGTCTCAAAAAAAAAAAAAATACCTCTACACATTTTCAGTGCACACCCAATTGTTTTAGATCTATCACCAATGAGAACTGACAAATTAAAATCCAATAGAGTGATTTTGAAGCAGCCTGAGAAAACACTTCAGTTTGAAATAATTAATAAATAAAATATCACAAGTGGTATTAAACAGTCACAAATCATTGGGGGGGGTGTCAAAGACATGGGAAAACAAACTGTCCCCGACTGCCCCCACCTTTGGTATATACTGTTAAAATATATTCCTTCTTTCTGTTAAATATATATATTCATACATATATGTACACATATGTACACACATACATATATACACACACACACAAATAAGGCAGAAGTCATAGCAAAATACAAGATTAAACCTGTCCTGATAAGATTTCTTTGATTTGGGGAAAGTTGTACATGGTGTAAGCATTAGTTTTTAGATAATCATGAGCCTTTAATCAAAATTCCATCAATGGGCTCAAACATAACCACTATATTTTTATTGGTTTCTCAGATTCTACTTTTACTAAGTGTAGATTTTGGAACTTTAAGTATTTATAGAAATTTTTTCTTAGTTCTCAGAACTAAGCCTTTGTACCAAAGCCTTTTGAAGACTTTTTCTTTCTTGGAGTAATTTAAAAGTACTAAATTTCTCTTTAGGTTGTACAGGAGTATGAAAGAGTAATTATATTCCGACTGGGACATCTGCTTCCTGGAAGAGCCAAAGGCCCTGGTAAGAAACACCTTTTTATTTTTTAACACACCACCTCCTGACTTGCCAGTTTCTTCAATCCATACATATTTGTGATCTAGACCTCAGATTACATGAGGTGACTTGACTTATGATATCTGCATTTTCTAATGTGTTACTTATAATACAGGTTATTAAGAAATTTTTCAGAGAGCATTACTCCCAGGTCACAAGAGGCCGATAGAAAAAATGAGAGCCCTTGGGCGGTGCCTGTGGCTCAAAGGAGTAGGGCGCCGACCCCATATGCCAGAGGTGGCAGGTTCAAACCCAGCCCCAGCCAAAAACTGAAAAAAAAAAAAAAAAAAAAAAGAGAGAGAAATAATGAGAGCCCAAATGCTAGGGCCAGGCTGGCTGGAACAATAAGTCAGTTTAGGACCCTTGGCTGGGGACTGGTTTGAATATAATGTGTGTATGATCAGAGTCCTGTGAATACTCAGAGAAATGCTGAGCTACTTCAGAATCCAAGGAATCAGACCAAATCATGGGAGATAGGCCAAGTTCAGCATCTACGTAACGACTTGGTCTTTAATTGGTGGGGTTTAAGAAACATAGACTGAGCACTTCTTGTGTTTCAGACACTGTATTATCAGAGATACGAATATGGAGGAATAAGGCATAGGCAGGAATAAGGCATCTCCAGGATCTTAAAACCTAGTGAGTTGCTGTCCAGAAGTCCAAGCTGTTAATGGGGCACAGATAGTAGTAGGGTTAGTCTGAAAAGTCTAGTAGTTGCAGTTTGGAGATCCAAGCCAGTCAGTAAGGTATGAAAAGGAGCAAAGTCCCACTGTGCATATATATTAGAGAAGGTCTAAGTTCCTAAGCCAGGCCTGTAGAACCCAGTAGATAAAAGAGACCAGACTAAGAAACAAAAATCAAGAGTATGAATATTCGGAACCAATAGGTGGGTCCATATAACATGTCAAATCTATTAAGTATAGAATATAATTGTCTTAACACAATAATTAAGTGAATGAGATGAAACCTTATATTAACTAATTTGATCTAAGCATTCCAAAATGTATATAAAATCAGCACATTGTACCCCATAAACACACTAATGTATACATGATCTATGTGTATGTGACTTAATTTTAAAAAAAGGTAGAACCAGACTCTGTAGTTCTGAGACATGGACATCTTGTTCTGGCCTTGATTTATTGGAACCTTCTTAATTGGGGCCAAGAAAGGCTAGTAGCTTGGGCTGCTCCTTAGGTAGATCCTGGGCTCTGTAAGACACTGCTTCTTCCGACAAAGCTTTGGCTCATATAGGAGCTCCCAGCAACCAGTGGTCTCTCCTGAGCAACCAAATTATACATTGGGTGGGTAAGGACTAACTATCCAACCAGAAGGCAGGCATCATAATATTGCTATTCTGATTAGTTCTGGAGTTCACTTTTTTTCCTTAAGAGATGAGATCTTGCTCTATCACCCAGGCTGTAGTTCAGTGGCCTGATCATAGCTTACTGTAGCCTCAAACTCCTGAGCTCAAGTGATCCTCCAGCCTCAGCCTCCTGAGTAGCCTCCTGAGTAGCTGGGACTTACAGGCATGTAACACCATAGCCAGCTAATTTTTTCTTATTTTTTATAGAGATGGAGTTTTCACTGTGGTTGCCCAGGCTAGTCATAAAGTGGGGTTCACATTTTAAGAAATACCACACGGAAGTTGCTGGCTCTAATATTTGACACCTATATATACTCGTGAATTCAAAAGGAATTTTAAAGAGGACCTAAAAGGTGCTAGCTCTGACACTAATAATAGTATATAGGACACTCAGAGAATAGGGCTGGGCACGATAGCTCACACCTGTAATCCTAGCACTCTGGGAGGCTAAGCAGGGTGGATTGGTTGAGCTCTTGAGTTCTAGACCAGGCTAAACAAGAGTGAAATAGAAAAATTATCCTGGCACTGTGGCAGGTGCCTATAGTTCTAGCTATTTGGGTGGCTGAGGCAAGAGGATCACTTGAGCCCAAGAGTTTGAGATTGCTGTGAGCTATGACACCATGGCACTCTACCCAGGATGAAAGAGTGAGACTTTGTCTCAAAAAACAAAAATAAATAAACAAATAAATAAAGTGACTGCACAGCTTGGTTTCTGAGGATAATCCCTTTTACATTTGTTGTTCTGGATTAAGTTGTAATAGTACTCTCCTTTGCCCTCAAAAGTATCCCAGATTTAGCAACACATTATGTGGTAACCTTAGATACAAAAAAGACCTTGTAAGAGTGGAGGTGGGGTTGCCCAATGGTCTGTGTGTAGTTGGAGGCCAAGAAAAGTAATGCAGTATACAACCTCACCCTGAAAAAATAAACCCCAAACATCTCCATGCTAGCTATTCACCTGTCACTTCCTCACCCGCTTCTTCTAGGTCTTTTCTTTTTTTTGCCCTGCCTGGATACCTACCACAAGGTTGACCTTCGTCTCCAAACTTTGGAGATACCCTTTCATGAGGTAAGCCAATGGGTGGCTTTTGCTTTCTCTCTATATTTTCCATGCCTGTCTACCAAGTCTGGCCCAGGGAAAAATGACTATTTATGCTCAACAGTAGGAAAGAAAAGTAGAGATACAGACTACATCAGATTTTAAAACCTTTGTGCATCAAAGGACACAATCTACAGAATGAAAAAGCAACCTATGGAATCTGAGAAAATAATATTTGCAAATCATATATCTCATAAGGGGTTAATATCGGGGATATATGTAGAACTCATACATCTCCATGATTAAAAATCAGAGGACTTTGTGATGGTTACTCCTATGTGTCAACTTGGCTAGGCTATCATCATTTGACCTATATTTGGATGTTACTGTGAAAGTATTTTTTTAGATGAGATTAATATTTAAATCTATAGACCTTGAATAAAGGTCTATAATCCTGGGTGGGCCTTATCCAATCAGTTCAAAGCCTCAAAAAGAAGATCGATTTCCCCTTGAGGAGGAGGGAATTCTGCCAGTAAACAACATCAACCCTTCCATAGCATCAGCCTGAAGATTCTAGACTTACCAGCTGTCACAATAACATGAGCCAATTCCTTAAAATCAGTCTCTCTCCCCCTCCCACATATACATATACATCTGTGTGTATATGTGTGCCTTGTGTACACATATAAATATACATGCATACACACACACATTCTGTTTTGTTTGTCTAGAGAACCTTGACTCATACAGACTTCAAAAGGCATTTCTCCAAAGATGGCATACCAAAAAAATGAAGATACAAATGAACAATAAACATAAAAGATGTTCAAAATCACTAATTACTGAAAAATGCCGATCAAAAATCACAATAAGATACCACTTCATACCCATGAAGATGGTTACTATAAAAAAATAATAAGTTTTGAAGAGGTTGTAGAGAAACTGGAATCCTTGTGCACTGTTGATGGGAATGTAAAATTGTGCAGCCACTATAGAAAACAGTACAGCAGCTCCTCAAAAAGTGAAAAATAGCATTATTATATGGCCAGCAATTCCATTCCTATATATATATACCTAAAGAAATGAAAGATTTGAAGAAATATTTGTATACTTATGCTCATAACAGCTTTATTCACAATAGCCAAAAGACAGAAGCAACCGGGTATCCACTGATGGTGGCTTAATAGATAAACAAAATGTGGTATATAGCCTATGATAAAATATTATTCATCCTTAAAAAGTAGGAAAATTCTGATATATTCTATAATATGGATGAACCATGAGGATATTATGTTAAGTAAGCCAACAATCACACAAAAAATCAAATACTGTATAGTCCTACCTAAAGCTGTCAGATTCATGGGGACAGAAATTAGAATGGTGGTTTCCAAGGGGGCGGGGGAGGAAGAAATGGGGAACTATTGTTTAGTGGGATTCAGTTTTGCAAGATGAACAAAGTTCTGGAGATTGGTTGCATAACAATGTAAATGTACTTAACACTACAGAAGTGTACACTTAAGATGGTAAATTTTATCATATCCAGAGTTTACCATTACAATATTTTTAAAAAGAGAAATAGAGATAATATTCACATTTTTCTGTCAGTTAGTTAGATTTTTAAGTCTTTCCTAAATTATCTCCCCCTTTTAATCTGAGGCTCTTTCTCATTCTTTCTTTTGGGAAATAGAAATGACAGTTTTTTTTTAAAGATTACTTTAAATAATAAAATTAAACAAAAGGAAGAAATAAAAATTACCTCTAATCTATCTCAGAGAGATATTTATCTCTCTGTGTACACAGATGTTCACAGCAGCATTATTCATGACAGCTAAAATGTGGAAGCAACATGTGATTATCAATAGATAAATGGATAAGCAAAATGACATATCTACTACAATGCAATATTATTCAGCCCTAAGAAGGAAATTCTGACATTTGTTGCAACCCTGATACTAAGTGAAATAAGCAGTCACAAAAAAGTAAATACCATATGATTCCACATATATGAAATATTTTAGCAGTCAAAATCATAGAGACAGCAGAATGGTGGTTGCGAGGGGCTGGGGGGAAGAGAAAATGGAGAGTTACTATGTCATGAGTACAAAGTTTCTGTTTTATGAGATGGATGGTGGTGACAATGTCACAATATTATGAACGTATTTAATATCACTGACCTGTACACTTAAAATGGTTAAGATGGTAAGTTTTGTTATTTTAACACAATTTATAACATGGAAAAACGCTTACCACTAATCCTGCTATCTATAGATAACTGTCGACATTTGGAGTATATCCTTTGAGACTTTTCTATGTATGCGGTTATAGTTACAGACAGGTACATGTGTGGATATACACAAATACATATATATGCAAATGTGTCATACCATATAAACTGTTTTAACATGCCTTTTTATACAATAATTATGATCATCTTTTCATATATTAGCTATATTTCTACTTCTTTATTTTAAAGAGACATGTATCATTTCATTGTGTAACTATATCACAATTTATTCAACTAATTCCCTGTTAATGATGTTAAATTCTTTCCAATTTCATATCCCAATAAGCAATACTGTGAATAATACTCTTATAGCTAAATTCCTAAAATATGTCCTTATGATAAATATCTGAAAATGAAAAGGTTGAGAATATGCTTCTTTTTAGGACTTTTGAAATGTATCACCAAATTGCCCCTAGCGTACACACCAGCAACAAGACATTAGAGTGCTTGTTGCCTAGAATATTCTTCTCTTCTAGCAGATTTCTTCTGGTTCAGCTTAGAAAGATCTGTTACAGAATCAAATGAATGTTTTACTATAAGAAAATTATTCCTGGACAGCACCCATAGCTCAGTGGGTAGGGTGCTGGCCATATACACCAAGGCTGGTGGGTTTGAACCTAGCCTGGGCCAGCTAAAACAACAATGACAACTGCAGCAACAACAACAAAAATAGCCAGGGATCAGTGCCCATAGCTCAGTGAGTAGTGTACCAGCCACATAGGCTGGTGGATTCAAGCCCAGCCCAGGCCTGCTAAACAACAATGGCAACTGCCACCAAAGAATAGCCGGGTGTTGTGGAAGGTGCCTGTAGTCCCAGCTACTTGGGAGGCTGAGGTGAGAGAATTGTATGAGCCCAATAGTTTGAGGTTGCTGTAAGCTGTGACACCATGGTACTCTACCGAGGGCAACATAGTGAGACTTTGTCTCAGAAAAAAAAGAAATAGCCAGGTGTTGTGGCGGAAAGTCCCAATTACTTGGGAGGCTAAGTCAAGAGAATCACTTAAGCCCTTAAGTTGTGAATTCATTAGTATATTTAATAAAAACTCCATAATTTTCAAGTCAGGCATGGTGGCTTATTCCTGTAATCCTAGTACTTTGGGAGGCCAAGGTGGAAGGATCACTTGAGCCCAGGAGTTTGAGACTAGCCTGGGCAATAATGAGACCCTGTCTCTACAAAAAATAGAGAAATTATCCAGACATAGTGGTGCATGCCTATAATCCTAGCCTACTTAGGAAGCTAAGGCAGGCAGATCACTTGAGCTCAGGAGTTTGAAGGTTTTGTGAGCTATGAGGACACCATTGTACTACAGAGCAGGCAACAGAGTGAGACCATGTCTCAAAAAAAAAATTAAAAAAAGGAAAATTTCATAATTTAAAAAGACAAAACAAAACATGTATGAATAAAGCACAAGTCAGCTATTCTTCTTTTTTCTTGCTATAATCTTACGCTAAGAAAATTATCTTTGAATATCCTCTAACCTCACTGGGAAAGGGGCCCAAGAATTAAGACTGTCATTCAAACTTTTTTCTGCCTAGGTTGTGACCAAAGACATGTTTATAATGGAGATAGATGCTGTTTGCTATTACCGAATGGAAAATGCCTCTCTTCTTCTAAGCAGTCTTGCTCATGTGTCCAAAGCTGTTCAATTCCTTGTGCAAACCACCATGAAGCGTCTCCTAGCACATCGATCCCTCACTGAAATCCTTCTAGAGAGGAAGAGCATTGCCCAAGATGTAAAGGTACTTACATAAATTTAAAATTGAATATGTTGGAATGTCTTTTATTCATCTGTATATTGGCCATTTATTAAATCTTCTATGTTCTAGGCATTCACTGTTCAATCTGCCATCCTTTAGGGAGTTATATCTATTTTGGAGGTTGCCAAATTGACCCTTAGTCAAATATAGTCACTAGTATGGTATAGTATAGTACAGTATAGTATAGTATAGTATGGTATAGTAAGTCATTTCCACAGTTTCTGCTCCTGGTTGTTGACTGGAGTGGTGAGGCTGGTGGGGATGGACAGGAGGTGTTGGTGGTATACAGAGATGAGAAGGCATGGTTCCTGGGAATTTACATTCTAGCTGGGGAAACAAGCATAATGTGTGCCTAGTTAAATAACAAGTTCGAGTAAGACTTTCATGTAAAAGAGGTAAGATGTCCCAGACCCTTACATGATTAATTACCCAATTGATTGTTTACATTTAGTTGATTTGGAATTCAAGGAGGGGAGAAGAGCAAGAACTGCCTGCCAGGCGCCTCATGGGCCCCACAGGCAGCAAGCCCAGCAATCTCATCCATGGCCAGAGTAGGTGTCTTTAATTCTTACCAAGACAAGTTGCAAAAGATATTAAGAAGAGATGTGAGAAGAAAGCAGGATTCCAGGCAGCTGACCAGTCAAGTGGCAATCACCGGCATTAACAGAGCCGTCATTGAAACCCTGGAAGCACCCATGTGCAGAACTGGACTAGAAGGCTGTGAATCATGTCTAGAGGGAAGGAAGACCTCTGTTTTAGGGACCCTAAGAATCAAAGGCATTGGTAATGATTCTGCTTTATGGGACATCCCCCTTCACGCTCTCTTCCTTGTTCGTCCCTCTCCTCTAAAGTCCAGATGCATGGTATTCAAGCTTGCCTTTCAACTTATAATGAGCCACATCACAAAAAGCCCATCATAAAGTAAAAAATATCCTAAGTCAAAAATGCACTTAATGCCCTAACAAAGCCATCATAAAGTCAAACAATCATAATTTGAACCATCATTAGTATTTATGTTAAGTCTTCCCAGATTATAAACTCCGTAATGGCAGGAGTCATATTTTATCCAATTCTTTGTTCTCAGCATGGACTTGTTACACAGCAGACAGGTAAAGTTTTTTGGGGGGATGAATAAATAAATGCCAATAAATGTCATAGTCTCACCTCTTGCTATTTTTCCCCCACTGGATCTAGGACTCTAACCTACTTAGCATTTTTCCAGCACTCAGCACTTTTACATGTGCTTCCATGCCTCCTCTGGGGCTATTTCCTCTCCATGGAATGCTTCCCTTTTCCCCACTTGCAAAATCTTATTCATCCTTTAAGATATCCTCTCCCCTGTGATGTCTTTATCAACTTTCCTTACTCTCCACAGTCCCCCAAATTAGTCATTCTTCTAAGTGTTCTTGCTGCGCTACTCTATTTGGCCACTAAACTATCATTGGAAAATAAGTTTAAAAAAAGAAAACTGTGGCTGAGCATAGTGACTCATGCCTATAATCTTAGCACTCTGGGAGGCCAAGGCAGGTAGATGGCTTGAGCTTAGGGAGACCAGCCTGAGCTAGAACGAGACTTCATCTCTAAAAATAGCGGGCGTTGTGGTGGGCAACTACAGTCCCAGCTACTTGGGAGATGGAGACAAGAGGATCACTTGACCCCAAGAGTTCGAGGTTACTATGAGCTATGAATGACACCACAGCACTCTGCCACGGGTGACAAAGTGAGACTCTGTCTCAAAAAACAAGAAAAGAGTTTGGGCCAACAGGGATAATTCCATGCCATGCCCCTTTTTTCCAGAAGCCACAGTTCATTTTCTTCCCTCTCCTATTTCTAACTTCTATAGGGGAGTAAGGAGGCAGGGAAGCAGAGTGAAACTGATGCTACCAGCGGTAAAGAAGTGAAAACACCCTGTAAGTGAAAGCCATTTGAAAGAGAAGCAAGAGACTTTGGTTCTCCAATGGATGCATTTTAAAACAGATTTAACAAATATCCATCTAGAGTAGTTTCTGCTGCTTCTCTAGCAAATTACCACAAACCTGGTCGCTTAAAACAAATAAAAAAAAATGTTTATTGTCTTAAGAGTTTTAGCACCTGTGGCTCAAGGAGCAGGGCTCTGGCCCCATATACCTGGGGTCGTGGGTTCAAACCCAGTCCTAGCCAAAACTGAAAAAAAAAAAAAAAAGAGTTTTGAAGACCAGCATCCGAAATCAGTTTTACTGGGCTAAAGTTAGGGTGTCAGCAGGACTGATTCCTTCTGGACATTCTGAGAAGAGAATCCATTTATTTGCCTTTTTCAGCATCTAGTGGCTGCCTGCTTTTTGCAGTTAGTGGCCCCTTCTTTCATCTTCAAAGCGCATCATTCCAAATTCTGCTTCCATCATCATATCACCTTCTCCTCTTAGTTAAATTTCCCTCTGCCTCCTGTTTATAAGGACACTTGTGATTACATTAGGGCCCACCTGGGTAATCCAGGATAACCTTCCCATCTCTACTGGATCACTTAATCACATTGGCATAGTTCCTCTTGAGGTAACATTCATAGGTTCCAGGGATTAGGACATGGACATCTTTGGGGACCATTATTCAATCTACCGCATCATCCATAGTTCCATAAATATTTATTAAGTGGCATTATGCAAGTTAATGAATTCTTTGTAAGGTACAGTGAAGTTAAACAAAGCAGACAAATAATATCATTTCAAAGGGAATGTTCTTTGTACAGAACAATGGCTATCAGTGCTTAGTTAGGCATGCTCTACTCACACCTAGAGCCTGTCACTGATATCTCAACCCTTTCATCCACAGGTTGCCTTGGATTCAGTGACCTGTATCTGGGGAATCAAAGTGGAGAGAACAGAAATGTGGGTAGGAAATTAATGGGGGGAAATAGTATGATAAAGGGAAATATTTGGTTTCATTTAAAATTTTGCATGTGAAAAGTTATTATTTGCATTGAGTATTATAGTCACATTAGCATAAATTGGAAAAAGAAAGAAAATATCTAATATTGCATAGCCATCATACAACTACTGTAACATTTGGGCAAACTGCTCTCGTTTTTTTTCTCTATGCACCTATAAAAATTTTTTCAGATAAAATTCATGTAAAACTTACCACTTCAGCCATTTAAACATTTTGTTATATTTACAAAGCAGTGCAACCAAAACTACTATCTAATTTCAGAGACATTTTTATAACCCCTCAAAGAAAGCCTGTACTAAGTGGGAACTCCCAGGCACCTGTCAGCCCTTAGCTCCTAGAAACCACTACTTTATCTCTGTCTCAATGGATTTCCCTATTCTGGGTATTTCACATAAACAGAATCATACACTATTGTGGTCTTTTGTGTCTGGCTTCTTTTCACTTAGCATGATGTTTTCAAAGTTCATCTATAGCGTAGCATGAACCAGTACTTTATTACTTCTTGCAGTTGAATAATATTCTGCTGTATGGTACATGATGTTTTGTTTATTCAGCAGTTGGAGACATTTGGGTTGTTTCCACTTTTGGGCTGTTGTGACTATTATGAGTAATGCTACAGTGAACATTCATTTATAAATTTTTGTGTGTGAATACTTTTTAATTCTCTTGGGTACATACCTAGGAGTGGACTTTCTGGGTCATATGGTAAATATATTTAACTTTTTGAGGAACTACTAAATATTTTTTCATATACACATTTTTCATAGTTATTATCAGGGTAAAAAGACAATGTCTTATGCAGTGCATTAAGTATTGTTCTTTGGTCAGTTCTCCCCTTTTCAAAATCAAGTCTTCTCTTTTATAAACTTAGATGAATTCCTCTTATCTTTGTTATTAATAGTATGGCTCTTGAAGGCTGTTTTTCATTTTTTAAATTGAATAGTCGGGGTTTAGATTAAACCCTGTGGGAAAAATGAGCAGAACTCACAAGAGTTGCTGTGTGTGTAAAGAGAGAACCATAGCTTTACTGTAGCATCAGTAATATTACGAACTCGCATCTGAGGCATCAACATTTGAGACGCTCTTCTCTGCCTACCACCTACCTCTAAGGTCTAGGGACAGCACACTTCATTAACTCAGAATTGGCTACTCATCATGAGACAACAGCAGAGCGAGTTGCAAGTCTGTAAGAAAGCCCTGGCTCTAATGTCGCTGCGCCACACCCGTGTGCCCATGTTCTCTCTTTTTCAGTAAGGATGTGAGGCTGCCGGCTGCACTTCAACACTCACTGGCTGTGGAAGCCGAAGCACAAAGACAGGCCAAAGTGCGGGTGAGCCAGCACTGAGCACTCTTACCTTCCCGTGGAGACTGCTCTTTGAGGAGCACCAGAGAATCCAAAAGAAGGCCTGCTCATGGAGAATATTTTCTCTTTGCGTTTTGACCTTCTATTCAACCAAGCACAGGGCAGAATTTGGCTTGTGCCCTTACTACTCTATTAAAATTGCTCTCTTAAAGTGAATTAATACCCTCTGAACTGACTAATACAACATCTCTTCTCTCTGATGCTGCTGATAACAGTGACCATCTCTTTCTTAAGTCCTGTCTTCATTGTCTCTCCTTAAAGGCATCTCTTCCCCAAACAGCAGCTTTCTTTTCTAGTGCCAGCATCTTTCCCTGAATAATCATCTGAGTCACCTATCATCTCTAGGTTCATAACGGGCCCAGAACTAGATCCCTAGCTCAGTGCAAGGCTCAGAAGGACAGCCATGATCTGGGCCTAATCCCCTCAATGCCAGAGACAGGGGAAGGCCTGTGCTACTCAGGGCACCTACTCAGGCATGCCAGTGAGAAGAAAGACCTGGCTGCCAGCAGCTTCTCATGATTCAGGAGTTGATGGGTTGGGTATTGGGAAGAGGAAAATGAGAAATGAAGGGAGGCAGATTTCTCTCAAAGAATAGGGAGTAGGTGAGGAAGAAACACTAATCATATAAAAGGATCAATAACTTTGGGGCATTGAGGGGAGATGCAGAAGAGGGAAGGAAGAAAGGAAGTCCCCGGGAAAGAGTTGCTTTTAGATCTCTGAGCCTAGTCCTCTTTGCCCACTTTTGGGTGGCATTTTGGTGATAAGTCTAGCACATTCTCTCCTGAAGTGCTTACCCATTCATTTTGCCCAAGGTGGGAGTTACCCTTTGTTAATTCCATGCTTTTGCCTAGAATGCTGTCAATTTTTTCTCTATATTTGCAAAATCCTACTAATCCTCCAAGGCCCACCAGGCATTAGTAAGTCCCCTAACACTTCATTTATGGCCCTTAACAACTTCTATCTTAAATTATGATTAGTGGTTTAATCTGTCTCTCTAGCTTAATGTCCTTCAGAAAAAGGCTAAACCTGTTCTGTGCTCAGCAGTGCCTGCCACATAGTAGATGCTCAATGCTTATTTGTTGAATCACACTGAATAGTAATTAAAACATTCATGGAATGAAGAACACTTTGCTTTTCTCCATATCTGTTTTCTAGATGATCGCTGCAGAAGGGGAAAAGGCTGCCTCCGAGTCCCTGAGAATGGCAGCTGAGATTCTGTCAGGCACCCCAGCTGCTGTTCAGCTTCGATACCTCCACACCCTGCATTCGTTGTCCACAGAGAAACCTTCCACTGTGGTTTTACCTCTGCCGTTTGACCTGCTAAATTTCATGTCTTCTCCTAGCAATAGAACTCAAGGAAGCCTCCCCTTCCCAAGTCCTCCCAAACCCGTTGAGCCACTAAATCCTAGAAAGAAAGACTCTCCCATGTTATAGGGGGGAAGTGAGGCAAAGGATAATGTAACTGTAAGGGGCCTGCCTAATACGGCACATTCCTGAGTGAGGGCCTCTATCCTCACTTCCTGCCCTTCTTTCGATTGCTACATGGCCACGTGAAGTACCCATGCAATGTATGAAGTCACAATGCAGTAACATACAGGAGAAGACAGTCAGTTGATGTGATGACCCAGAAGGCATGCAAGAAGTTTAGGCAGATCATCTAATCAGAGCAATTGTGGAAAAGAGCTTTAGTCAACATTTGACTTCAGAAAGGATTTTGAGTCTAGATGTGGCTAAATTTTGAAGAATTTAGTCAAATGACCTCTTTACTGTATGTCTGCTGCTCCCTTAGGCAAGTTCTTTGCAGCTCACACAGCCATTTCTACAAGCTCCTTCCCTTGTGTTTATTATACTCTGTTGTAACCCTGTCCTTAAGAAATAACCTTCTGGCTGGCACCCATAGCTCAGTGGGTAGGGTGCCAGCCACATACACCAAGGTTGGCAAGTTTGAACCTGGCCTGTGCCAGCTAAAAGAACAATGACAACAACAAAAAACTACAGCCAGGCGTGTGGCGGGCACCTGTAAGTCCCAGCTACTTGGGAGGCTGAGGCAGGAAAATAGCTTAAGCCCAAGAGTTTGAGGTTGCTGTAAGCTGTAACACCACGGCACTCTACCCAGGGTGAGAGCTTGAGACTTTGTCTTAAAAAAAAAAAAAAGGAAATAGCCTTCTCTGCAACTATACTACCAATTCTTCAAAGGTACACCCTAGTTATTTGTTCCCTACCACACTCACTTATTTTGTTCCACCCATATTCTTACACCTAACTCTCATAGGTACAAAATAGTGACACTTAAGTGTTCCTGAATTATGGGGGGCAAAAAGAGATGCACTAGGTTGGATATAAAATTCATACCTAATTAAAGAATTTAAAAGGAATTGCTTTTATGGAGACTCCTTTTTATAAATAAATACAATGACAAAGACATTTATCTGATACATTATCTGCTTTTAAAATCTTAGGAACAATTACTCTAAATATAGGGCTAAAAGTAATGTATTTTCAGTATTAGAATTAACCAGCTTGCTTATTTCTTCAAAAAGTAATAACACTATGTAATCTATTCATTCCCTGATGTATTCTTTTTCTTCTACAGACATTTCTTAATACAAGTGCATTCCTGTGAGTCCTTCTGTTTATTAATTTGCCTTATACAATTAGAAATGCATATCTATGGAAAAAATAAGCCAAATAAATAAAAAGTATCTGGTTATAGAAAATTATAAACATAAAAAACATTAAACATTTCTAATATTGCTAAAATATTAGCAAAATGCTACTTGTTTTTAAGTATATGTTTTGATTATACCATGGATTATTTAATTCAATGTGTCAAATTCTACTACCAAATTTGTAAATGACAAATATAATTTCAAAATAAGGTACAAAATGATAAAATGACTTTTTATTGTATACAGGCTCCTACCTAATGCCAAAGGATTTATGGCATTAAAACCACCCCTAGAAATGGTCTTACTTACATTTTCTTTCACCAAACAGAAGAGCCTCTGAAACTTCATCTGTAGCATTGTGTGAATGAAACTATTTTTATGGGAACTAGGGAGGTTGTCTATAAAATGCTACTTGTAATGGGAATTTCCATGTTGCTAACTCATAGAAGGATGGCTTAGTGCCTCACTATTTAGTTCTCTTCCCATCAAACTGCTCTGCACTCTTATGTTATCTGATGTTATTTTATATTTGAGATGGGTTCCTGCTGTCCATAGTGGAACTAAAACTTTTTGCATAAAAATACCCATAAAGGATTTTTATTTATGAATATCAGCCCATAAAACCCTGCTGAACATTATTTCAGCTGGAAAATGCAACTAAGCTCCTGGCAATATAGAATATTTGGAGCATTTTGTCTGTTGAAGACAGATTCTTTTCTTTTTTTTTTTTTTTTTTTAGATAGAGTCTCACTATGTCACCCTGGGTAGAGTACTGTGGCATCACAGCTTAAGCAACCTCAAACTCTTAGGCTTAAGCATTCTCTGGCCTCAGCCTCCCAAGTAGCTGGGACTACAGATGCCCACCACAATGCCGGGCATTGTTGTATTTGTCATCGTTGTCCGGCAGGCCTGGGCTGAGTTCAAACCTGACAGCTTTGAAAATCGAAATTTCCCAATATATAGTAACCTTATAGGTAGATTGATGTGCCTGGTGCCCTACCTGCTGAGCTACAGGCACCAAGCCTTTTTTTCTTTTTGAGTCAATCTCAAGCTGTTGCCCTGGGTAGAGTGTCATAGTGTCACAGCTCATAGCAACCTCAAACTCTTAGGCTTAAGCAATTCTCTTGCCTCTCAAGTAGCTGGGACTACAAAAATGCCTGGTTATTTTGTTGCTGTTGTAGTTGTTTAGCAGGCCAGGGCCGGGTTCAAGGTCACCAGTCCCGGTGTATGTGGCCAGCGCCCTACCCAGTGAGCTACAGGTGGCACCCAGACTATTTTCCATTATGTTTAAGTAATAAGGCTCAAAGAAAGTATGCTTTACCTATCTATTATCCCTTAATCAACATTCCCTCTCTCTGCCATCTCTCTCTCCTTCCCTCTAAAAATAAACAGAACAAAACTTCACTACCAGTATCTTGTGAAGTGATGCCGTCTTAGGGTCACCTCTGTCATATGTCTGTCTCTAGGCCACCTCCTTACCTCTATCTACAGTGGGGAAAACCACACAGTCTAGTCTGGCTCTAAGCTTTTCTTAGCCAAAAACAAACTTATGTCCTGGGACTTTAGCCAAGCAACGCACCTTCCCAAGTTTATGCAGGACTATCAGATAATTTTAAAACCTGCCTTTTCGTGACACCATGCCAAATTCATTTATTGATACAACAATCTACCTATAAGGTTACTATATATTGGGAATTTTCGATTTTGTTTCAAAAGTTCATATCATCCAGTTCTGAAAAATATTTCCTTTATCGTATTAAAAGAAAAGTCTTCTCAGTCTCTTTTCCTAAGGATCATACTTGGTTATAGGGGTGTGGGAGTGCTGAAATCCATAGATTGAGTGGCCTCTGGTGGAGTCAATAGGAGATTGTGAAACTAAAGGAGCAGGTAAAATTCTAACCTATGCAGATGTGGCAAAATACAAAATATGGAACCCAAAGGGCTGTCACATCCAATAAAGCCAAAAAGGCAAGTAACAAAATCTGTCAGACCCAAGAGTATGGTGTCTGAAAGAGGAAAGTAAACACTAATGAAGTAGCAATAGATAGGATATGAGTTGGGGTACTCATGGGTGATTTCCTAGAAATATAATCTATTTATACTTTGTTATTATGGACCAGCCAGATCATGGCCATAGATGGTTTGGCCCATATAATGTGCCATTGTCAATTAGAGCATTCCTAAAGTGGGAAGTGTTTCTCATTACCGCCATGTTAGAGTTATCAGTAATTGGAGTTCAGATGGCACCAAGCATTGTTGGTCACTTTTTTTTTTCTTGTTCACTTTTCATACCATAGATAATGGTTTCTGATATCAGGTTAGCAAATTTTGCCATGAGTAATGAAGAAGAAGATAGTCATGTTGGTTCATGAATAACAGAAATCAGAAATAGAACAGGTGGAGGTGAATGCCATGGTAGGTCCTTATAGCATAGTACCTTTTGTTAAAATCAGATTTCACTAATATGTCTGAGGAGTGCCTATGGTATCCACCACTTGTTGGTCTTTGATATCTGGAACTAGTCCATATTTAAATTACTCATTGGCATGCCAGAGGACACCTTTTAGGTCTACTTGAGTGGCCTGTGGTGTCTGATGGTGCTTGATGTTAACCAGCTGTTGGGGTGGGTGGGCTTGATGGTAGAGAAATAATGGGCTAAATTACTATGAAACTGTATTGCGGGTGAAAAGGTATAGAGAACAGTCAAAGGCAGATTCTTTTCAGAGACTAACTAGGTGAACTGATTCTGCTGTTTGCAAGGTTTCAGCAGCAGAAAGCGTCTCTTGAGTTCCAGGTGCTGCACTCCAGCTGATTGCTCATCTTGAAATGATGCATGGGGGCCATCACTGGGGAGGAGGAGCAAGATGGCAGCTGAGTAACAGCTTCCTTGCAACTAGGCATGGTGAGACTGGAAAGAAAAGACTCCCAGGAATCTCTGGTTGGTGGGATCTGCCCGGAAATATCCCTTTGGGGACACAGGGAGTCAGTGAGAGACTTCTGGACCCCAGGAGGAGGACAAAAGCAGTGGAGAACTGGCAAGTGGGTGCGTGTGTTCATTTGTTTAATCCCACTGCTAGCTGTAAGTACAGCAGCAGTGAGACTGCAAACTGGAAAGGCTTTACCTGTGAGCTGTTAACGTGTTTTTTTGGACTTGGCACTCAGTTGAACTACTTTGGGAGAATTTGGGCAAGAGTACAGAGGACTTTAAGCATTGCCTAGGGCCCCAGACTGAGCTGCTGAGCCAGATGGCACTAATAGTGTTCACGTGGGCCGCATGGAGCCATTGTGGGAGAACTGCCCTGGCAAGCTCCGCCCTCAGGGTCCCAGAGCAAGGATCAGCTAGGAGACCTTAGGTGAGTAATCTAGTGACTGAGCAGCCTAAGGGCAGGGACTGAGACACCTTACAGCCTTGGCCTTCAGGGGCATAGTGAGAGACAGGTTTTGGCATACTGGAGCCACTTTAGGAGTGAACCCAGCAACAAGTGCTTTCCTGGGAAAGCTTCTGCTTAGTGAAAGTTAGCAGTTAACTTTTTTAAAAACACCTTTTAAGCAGGCTGAGGAGAGATTTAGGCTCTTCACCCTGCGGAGTTTGACAAATCAGCAGAGGCCTCCAGTCTCCATCTCACATAGCCATATCAGCATTGTGATTAACATCTCAGAAGATCCTGTTGCCCAAACAATATTCAGCAAGATATATGTACTGCTTTTTTTTTT
>CAUYON010088475.1:0-17989 GCA_963573935.1 Arctocebus calabarensis
CAAACCTTTAAAGAGGAACTAGTACCTATATTACTCAACCTTTTCCAAAATATAGAAAAAGATGGAATACTACCCAACACATTCTATGAAGTGAATATCACCTTGATCCCTAAACCAGGAAAAGACCCAATAAGAAAAGAAAACTACAGACCAATATCACTAATGAATATTGACGCAAAAATATTCAATAAAATCCTAACAAACAGAATCCAGCAATACATCAAAAAAATTATACACCGTGACCAAGTGGGCTTTACCCCAGGATCTCAAGGCTGGTTCAAGATACGTAAATCCATAAATGTAATTCAGCACATAAACAAATTAAAAAATAAACACCATATGATTCTCTCAATTGATGCAGAAAAAGCTCTTGATAACATCCAGCATCCCATCATGACCAAAACACTTCAGAAAATTGGAATAGAAGGGACATTTCTTAAACTAATAGAGGCCATCTACAGCAAACCCACAGACAATATTGTACTGAATGGAGTTAAATTGAAACCAGAATGTTTATTGCAGCTCAATTCATAATTGCTAAGTCGTGGAAGAAGCCCAAGTGCCCATCGACCCATGAATGGATTAATAAATTGTGGTACCTGTATACCATGGAATACTATACAGCCTTAAAGAAAGATGGAGACTTTACCTCTTTTGTGTTTACATGGATGGAGCTGGAACACATTCTTCTTAGCAAAGTATCTCAAGAATGGAAGAAAAAGTATCCAATGTACTCAGCCCTACTATGAAGCCAATCTATAGCTTTCATATGAAGGCTAAAACCCAGTTATAGCACAAGAAATGGGGAAAGGGGGAAGGGAAGGGAGGGGAGGGGGAGGATGGGTGGCGGGAGGTGATTGGTGGGATCACCCCTACGGTGCATCTTAGAAGGGTACAGGTGAAAATTACTAAATGTAGAATATAAATGTTTTCATATAGTGATTAAAAGGCCATGAAGGCTATGTTAAATAGTTCAATGAAAACATTTCAGAATGTATATAATGTCAGCAAATTGTGCCCCATGATTGCACCAAAGTACATAATTATAATTTAATAAAAAAATTTTTCAAAAAAGAATGTAATTTAGATTTGAATCCATATGTACACATGTGTGTGGACACACACACTATGTATATACTTAAAACTTATTACCTCTACAAATGATGAACCACCAGGTTTCCTTCATTAGATCTTTTTAAGTAGACTAGCTCATCTTCTAATGTTCATTTTGAATAGAAGAGATGAATTTGAGCTGATAATTAGGTGTAGGTTTTGGTTTAAAAGTGGAATTGATGGGGCGGCGCCTGTGGCTCAGCGAGTAGGGCGTCGGTCCCGTGTGCCGAAGGTGGCGGGTTCAAGCCCGGCCTCGGCGAACTGCAAAAACAGAAAAATAGCCGGGCGTTGTGGCGGGCGCCTGTAGTCCCAGCTGCTCGGGAGGCTGAGGCAAGAGAATCGCCTAGGCCCAGGAGTTGGAGGTTGCTGTGAGCAGTGTGACGCCACGGCACTCTATCGAGGGCGATCGAGTGAGACTCTGTCTCCACAAAAAAAAAAAAAAAAAGAGGAATTGATTTCTAAATCTGGATTTTTAAAGGCAAGCAAATTGACTTGTATAAGTTTAATCATAAAATCAGTTTTATTATAAAATATTGGGTATTTGAGAAAGAACAAAGCTTAAAGGCTTACACTACCAGATATTAAAACATATGTTAGATCTAGAACTGGGGTATTGGTTTGAGGATAGACAAAAAGACCAATACAACAAAATAGAAATATAATAAACCAATCTACACACACATGAATACAGATGCCAGTGTGATTCCACAGGAAAACAAAAGCTTTTGAACATGCAACTGAGTTAATAGGATGCTCATATGAAAATAAGAAAAAATGAACTTTGATTCCCCCCCATATCCCATACAATAGACAATATTAATTCTAGGAGAGTCACAGACTTAAATTCAAAAGGTAAAATTCAAGTGATAAAGCTACTAATATATAATATCCCCAAGATGGAAGAATAGAAGGTTATATGCTCATATCCCCCAACAACAAGAATTCTGCACATGTCTAGCATAAAAAGTCTCTGTGCAGGAGCCTTAGGACTCAGGTTTGTGAAACTTTGGTGAAGCTTAAGACCTAGAAGGGCCATTCTGAGACTGCAGATTGATAGCCAATAGGTTGATCTGTTGAGCTCGCTCCCAAGTCCAAGCCTGGAAATGGTCAAGTCCTCCAAGGGACTTGGCTACATGCCTATTTGGCCTTGAAGCTGCCCCATGATGCAGCTCCAGCCTTCTTCAGATACTATCCCAGCTTAGAGCTGGTCACACAAAGACCCAGAGGGCGACTTACCCATATCTCATAGTCCAGGGGTCTGAGCCTCCCTAAGGATCTCACTAATCTGTCACCCAGCAGATGCAGAAGGGGACCCAGCCCTATCTCTGGCCACCCACTACTACAGTCAGAGAATTATATGTCTGTGAAGGAATTTTCTGGGCAATGTAGATCCCTATGACTTGAGACCAAGCTTCTAGCCTCCATCTCACAGCACATCCTGAGAGGGGTCCAGCCTCAGTTCCAGCCCCTCCTATTATAGTTATGAAAATACCCCCATTTGTTCAGACAACTTCTGGGTGATGCACAGTCATCTGAACCAATAAGACAGGTCCCAGCCTTCTACCCACAGCAGATTCCAAGGAGATACAATGTCAACTCCAGCTCCTCTCATTGCAGTTGGGAACCCATCAAACCTGTGCAGAGACCTTCTGGGAAACACATCTATCTGGGCCACTGGGACAGTCTTCTGGACTCAGGTCCTCAGAAAGTGATCCCACACAGCCACAAGTTCCTCTATGCCAGGAAGCCAGGTCATCCTTGAAGTCTAGGCAAGACTCATAGCAAGCCTGGGCTTAAAACATCTGCTAGTGCAGATGGCTCAGGGAACTCAATAATCAGTATGCTTAGCGTCCCTGGAAGTCTCTCCAAGGACAGGCATAAACTAAGTCAGACTGTGTAGACCAAAAAAAAGTACCTAATCCCTCAATGCACAGATAATCCCATGTTCATAAGCACCAAAACATTCAGAGCAATATGACTTCACCAAAGACATAAAAAACAAAGGGGTGGAAAGCTTAGTCAAAAAAACACCAGAGAAGTTTCCAAACCTGGAGGAAGTTCTAAATATTCAGGCATGTGAAGGTTAAAGGTCATCAATCAGATTCAAAACAAATAAGAATATCTCAAGACATATTATAATCAGACTCTCAAAGGTCAAAGATAAAGAGAGAATCTTGAAAGCATTGAAAGAAGCAAAATAATATATCAGAGAGATCTAAAACACATGGCAGCAGAATTCTCAGCAAAGAGAGAAATACAAGTCAAGAGAAAGTGAAATTATATATTCAAAGAGCTGAAAAGAATAAAACATACTAACTGGGAATACTACACCCAGAAAATCTCTCCTTCAGAAATGAAAGAGAGTTAAAGACTTCCCGGACAAACAAAAACTGGTGGAATTTATCATTATCAAACCTGTCCTACAAGAAATGCTACCATGATTGCATTAATGTACACAGGTATGATTTAATTTTAAAAAGAAAGAAATGCTAAATGTGGTTGAATTGAGCTGCAATAAACATTCTAGGGTATATGTCCTTATGGTAAAATGATTTTTTTTTCTTCTATGTCAATACCTAGTAATGGGATTGCAGGATCAAATGGAAGGTCTATTTTTAGCTCTTTGAGGAGTCTCTCTATTTCTTTTTTTTTTTTTTTTTTTTGAGACAGAGCCTCAAGCTGTTGCCCTGGGTAGAGTGTCGTGGCATTACAGCTCACAGCAACCTCCAATTCCTGGGCTCAAGCGAGTCTCCTGCCTCTGTCTCCCAAGTAGCTGGAACTACAGGTGCCCGCCACAACACCCGGCTATTTTTGTTTGGGTTGTAGCTGTTATTGTTGGTTGGTGGGCCCAGGCTGGATTCGAAACCACCAACTCAGGTGTACGTGGCTGGCGCCTTAGCCCGCTGAGCCAGAGGCACTGAGCCAAGTCTCTCTATTTCTTTCCAAAGAGGCTGTATTAGTTTGCAATCCCATCAGTAGCTCAATTCACAATCACCAACATGTGGAATCAACCCAAGTGCCCATGAACTCATGAATGGATTAATAAACTGTGATATATATATACACACACATACATACCATGAAATACTATGCAGCCATAAAAAGACGGAGATTTTACATGTTTTATATTTACCGGATGGAGTTAAAGAACATTCTTCTTACTAAAGTATCACAAGAACAGAAAAGCAAGTATGCAATGTATACAACACTCATATGAAAGTAATAGATAAACAACTACATATCCACACAAGGGAAAAACACAATTAAATTCAAGTCAGGGGAAGGAGGGAACAGAGAGGGGAAAGAGGGAAGGAGAGAGGGTGTTGGTGTGCTCTCATCTAATGAGCACAATGAAAGAGTATATGGCACACTTCCTGGGTGAAGGACTCAACTACAACTTGGACTTTATCTAACAAACATAAACAAAGTAAACTAATCATTTCAGGTACAGCCTGAATTCCAGGCCCACCACTATGTAAAAGGGTGTGATTGAAAGAGGCATTTAGTGGAGGAGAGGGCATTGTAGGGCAATGCAAAGAAGTTCACTTGACCTAGGGCTGAATTCAATTGGGAATGTTTGGAAAGTATTGTTAGACTTGAAGGAGTGACACTTGAAATACTTGCACTGGAGTATTTCTAGAGGTGTGCTGGCCCATGAGGACTTTATAATTCTTTTTTTTATTAAATCATAGCTGCGTACATTAGTGCAATCAAGGGGTACAATGTGCAGGTTTCATGTACAATCTGACTTCATCAGATTAAGTAACTTTTATTTATAGTTCCCTCAAAAATGGTGATATGGGTGATGAATTTTGTCCAATGTTTTATCTGAATTGTATTTCTCCTTTATTCAATCAATGTGAATTACCTTGATTTTTTCCCTTTATTTTGTTAATTTTGTGAATTTTAGATTTGTTTCAAATGGTTTTCAACTGGATTTTTTTTTTCATTTTTCAAATGGCAAATCAACTTTGCATTCCTGTGATAAATACCACTTGACTGTGATATGTTGTACTTCTATATACCACTGTTTTATTTGCTAATAATTTAATAAGGGTTTTTAAAACTTTTCTTTAATCATGTGTAACATTGGTCTGTAATGAACTTTTCTTATAATTATCAGATTTTGGTGTCAAGTTTATTTTGGCTTCATTAAATGAGTTAGAAAATGTTCCCTTCCCTGTGACTTTCTGGAAGAATTTGTTCATTTAATATTGGTTTAATGTAAAACAAAATTCATTGAAAAAGCCACTTAGGAGTTTTCTTTTGGGGGAAAGTTTTGATTATAAATTAAAAATTATTTAATAGATGCAAGATTATATAGATTTGTGATTTCATATTATTTAGTTTTTGTAAGTTATATTTTCCAAAGAGTTTGTCTTTATCATCTAAATTGTCAATTTATTGGCCTAAAGGTTGGCATAATATTTCTTGTTATTTTTGAAATAGATACAGAATCTGTAATGATATCCTTTCTTTAATTCCTTGATGTTGGTAATATGTGTTTTCTGTTCTTTGTCCTTTTTTGGCTTATAAACAACAGAAATTTATCTCTCATAGTTCTTGAGGCTGGAAAGGCAAGATACATAATCTCCTTTTTCCTTGATTAGTCTTTTGGGGACTGTCAATTTTATTAATCTTGCTAAAGAAATAACTTTGATGATTTTGACTATTTGGCTAATTTTTGTATCATTGATTTTTCTCTCTTCTTACTGTTTTCCTTCTCCTGCTTGCATTGAATTTCATTTGCTCCTTTTTTTTTTGCATCGGGAAGTGAATGTTTAGATCATTGACTTTGTGCCTTTATTTCTTTATTAATCCAGGCAATTAAAGCTTTAACTTTTCTTCTAATCTCTGCTTTTGCTGTATTCTACAGATTTTGATATGTGTTGCTGTCATCATCATTTGTTCTGAAGTACTTTCCAATTTCCCTTGGGATTTCTTCATTGATCTGTGGATTATTGAAAGTGTTTTGTTTAATTTCCCAATATGGGGTGACTTTCTAGAAGGCTTAGTGTTATTTCTTTTTAATTTAATTCTATTATTATCAAAGAATATAACTTGCATGATTTCAACCTTTTAAAATGTTTTGAGACATGCCTTTTGGCCCGGTGGATGGCCCATCTTGTGAATATCTCTTGTGTACCCGAAAAGAATGTGAATTCTGCTATGAGATGGAGCAATCTACAAATATCTATTAGGTCCAATTGGTGAATAGTATTGATCAAATCTTCTGTACTTTTACAAATATAGAAGAGTCTTCGTAATTGACCACCTCCCTTCATTCCCCACCTTCTTATGTTGACCTAATTTTTCATAGACCTGATATGCACTTCATGTACGTACCGGCATAGTAGGCTTAGTCCCTTATGTTGACCACCTCTGTATGCTGAACAGTTTGTTATAGTCCCTTGGGTGGTCAACTTGTATGATGAACTTGAGAACAAATTAGAAGGATATACTCCATTTTTAGGGGACTGGTTGGGGAGGATTAATTTGCTGGGAACTAAGTTTTGGTGTAACACTTAAGGCCCATGCATGTCATAATTAGAGTGTATCTAAACCAACAAGTGAACAGAGAGAGCTGTGGCTAAGACTGCTTGACTGGTTTAATTCAACAAGATGCTGTGGGCCTATTGTGTGACTCTCCTATTTCTGGCCAGCTGAAGGTGAGAGGAGAAGTTTTTACCAGGAGACAGGCTATTGCCTGTAATTAAGCATGCCTCAATTTCTAAAGAAAGGTGCTGCTTTTCTTTAGAATTGCATGTATTCAGAGAGATAGGATCTGTTCTGGTGCCTCAGATGAGGGATGTGATTACTTTTGGGCACTGAGCATACTCGCGGACTGAACATGATCAGTGGGTGGCTCATCTGGGGACTAAGCATGCTCAGAAGGGGCTCACCTGGAGTTTGAACATGCTCAGAGGTCAGGTCACCTGGAGATAGAGACTTCTCAGTGGGTAGTTCACATGGGGACTGGGAGGGCTTGGCGGATAGCTCACCTCAGGAACTAGCATGCTCCAAGGTTAGCTCACTTGGGGATTGAGAAATTTCAGTGTTTGGCTCACCCAGGGCTGAGCAAGCATGCTCTTTTTAACTGCTCATCAATGGTACTCACTGCTCCTGCCCTGTGTGACAGTGGTGCCCAGGAGTTCTTAAGTCACAAAATGGCAGGGTTTAGAGTTATGGAAACCAAACCACTCATTGTACAGATGGGGAAACTGAAGCCCAGAGAGAGTTAAGAAATTGATCAACATCACACAGTAAATCAATGTCAGTGCAGGAAGGAGTTGCTTTCCTGTTTCGTCCCTGTGGTTTAGCCTACTGCAATATTTCAGTCTTTGGCTGGAATCTCAGACAATCCACTGTGGCTGATCTTCCATAGGTGGCCAATTAAAGAAGATCGAGGTGAAAAGATTTTCCTCTGGCTTCTCCTTTCAGGAACACACCTTTCTTTTCAGGATCCCTGTTAGGAGAGCAGGTGGGACGAGAGGAATGTCCATGGCCCATCTTGTTTCACAGTGGTGCTTGACCCTCAGTGAATTTTTTTCCTCTGAAGACTGATTTATTTAGGGCTAAGCTCAAAGTTTATGAAAAGGAGCAGAGGGGGATGCTGCCCAGGGATTTGTGGTTTAATTGCCCTGAGGAATTGGGAAGGCAAGCAGGAGAGGAAAATCAATCAGGGGGGAATGGGTAATTGTGTACAGAAATCATATTGCGCTTGTGAAATGTTTGCAAACTGTCATGTATCAGTGGGTGAGCGTGCGCACGTGAGCGTTTTAGTTACAGCAATTTATTCAGCCTATCTCTCAATCTGTCGGAAAGTGGTGTTGCCACAAGGGCCCGATGGTTTGTTTTTTCTGCTTAAGCAAAACGTAAATTATCTGGCCCATTAATATCTGGGCGCTCTAATCCGTTATTAGAGGAGAAAAGTAAAAATCCTGCACCAAGATGGATGTTTGCTTTTAAGGTGATTAATACTGTGCAACCCCTGGAGCATTCATCATTCTGCCAGTGGCCTCAGCAGGGAGAGAAGGAAGGAAACAGACTGGGAACATTGTGGGCGGCTGCTCAGTGCTCATTCACATGACCCCTTCTGCCATCTTCCTTCCCTAGAGCCTTCCCTAGCTCCCTGTCATCTCTGTTATAAAGGCCAAACTTGAAGCTCTCAATGAACAGGCCACGTCCTGCCTGCCCATCCGAGCCTCCTGTGCACCTAGCGCTGCCCTGTCTGTGTGGGGGGCAGGCAGGAGGAGAAGAGGTGCTTTGGGTTTTCAGAGAATTTCCTATTCATTGAGGGAGACCAGGGAAGTGCTTGGAGAAGGATCAGTGTCCAAGCAGAGAGTGACGAGTCAGTGACCAATGGGGCAGGTTGCAAAGAATGTCAGAGCCAAGAGAGGGAGGAGCCAGTGAGTCAGGTTGGTGGTCAGGGGTTGCTTCCTGGAGGAGGTGGGCTGCAGCTGGGCCTGGGGAAATGCGAAGTCTGTAGAGAGCCCCAATCAGAAGTACTGACTATTAGGCACCTACTGGGCTGAGTGGTGCTGGGAGCTTTTGTATATTATTGTGACTCTACCTCACGGCCCTGCAAGCTTAGGTGTTATTATCCTTATCCTGTTATTCTTTGTGAATGAAGCTCAGAGAGGTGGAGGCACTTACCTGGTGTCAGAGAGTGAGGGGCAGAGCCAGGATAGATTAGCAGCACTAGGAGTCTCTGCGGCTGTGAGCCTGACCCCAGTGTTTCTCTCGCCATTCCAAGTAGGAGACAGAATCTGCAAGGAGCAGAGAACCTGGACAGAGTATGGCACACGGGCGTGTGGGGCCCAGGCAGGCCTGCCTGGCAGTAAGGAGCCTTTAAGAGTGTGGGGGCTCCACGGTACTATAGGGCCACCCCTTGGGGCAGCCTCAATGCCAGGCAGAAGAGATGCTACTGAGAGCCGTGGAACACTGGTTGACCTCCCATCACGGACCTTACATTGGCAGGGCGCACTGTGCCACAGTCACTGGGGATGAAAGTGAGATCTGTCTCCTCCCTCCAACCCACTCCCATCATCTTGAAGCTGGACACTGCAGCAGCCCCCAGGCTCATTGCCTCTCGAGACACGTGTCCACAGTGGCTGCCACGATGATCTTCATAGAACACAAATATGGTGGGAGCACTGCCTTGCTCCCAGTGTGCCTGCAGCCTCTGCTCTCCACAGGAAGAAGTCCGGGGTCCTCAGCTGGGACGCTCCAGCTCCACCCACAGCTCACGCCTTGGAGATTTTTCTACTTTCTCCCACTTTATGCTTCCTCTGTCTGAAACATGCTTCCTCTCCCTCCCCCACCTCCTGACGGTATCTGATCTGAGAGAAGTCGCTCTCCCGAGTTCTCAAAGGGCTTCCCTCCTTTCCAGCTGCCTACGAGCCTAGTCCTCTGAGCTTGCTGGGTGTCAGCAACTCTTCCAATTTAGAGAAAATGGATTCTGACAGACACAGGTATGATTCATACAGATGGCAGCAGGACACAGCACAAAGATAGACAAGGAGCCGTGGCCGGGACTGCTGGGAATATCTAATCCAACCATCCAAGGGTTCCCTGAGCACCTATTTTGTGCTAGGCACCAGGCTGGGTATTTGGCGCATTGAGATAAATGAGCAGACATGGGCTCTGCCATCATAGAGCTTACAGTCTGGCAGATGTTGGGCAAAACAGGGATGCCATGCTGGGGATATTATCTTAGACCATCTAAACTGAGTGGGAAGACTGCCGAGAACAGGTGCTAGGCTGCCCAGGGTCTGTCTCTGAGGCCCCAGATAGCTCAAGTGACAGGAGAACTTCCAGATGAGTGTCCAGGTGGAAAGCATCCATGACATAGCCTTAACATATTAAGTTTCTGGCTCCTGCTTGGTGACTCATCTGGCAAGTGGTAGCTGGTTCCATCTCATTCTGGGCCCAGAGATTCCTTGTTTTTCCTGTTTTAATTAAACTGCATTATTTCTGGGGGTTAAGAGTTGTTCCTGCTCAAGTCTGGAGAGATGCTGAGAGATGCTGCTTCTGCTGCTCTCTAAGACATCCCTGGCTATAAGTCACTCTAGGGAACCTTACACCAACCAAAGGGAAGAGGTCTTGAGGGCATGGCCTAAGGTTAGGCGTCTGCCTTAAGAGACCGACACTGTTTATCATGGAGAGACCTGCAGATTGCATATGTTTATAATTTCCCAGAGAGTTCATTTTATGCTCTGCTAAGGTCTAAATGATCTGGCACAAATTTCCTTTTCCCTTTGATGAGGTGAGGTCCCGGGGGCAGGAGAATGCACAGATGTGTCTGAGAACAGCTGGGCTTCAGAAGGGACTTTGGCAAAGGAGCCTGTGGGGGAGGAAACCCACTTGGACCCTTGATGAGAACTTTCCTCCGAGCATAAACATGATTTTCAGTGAGGATCACTTTGGGGGATTCTGAGTAGGAAGTGGGCTTAACAAGATGACTTCCATCTAGGCATGCAGCAAGGCTTCCTAGGGGAGGAGGCATGACCTACTTCAAAGGTCAAAATCTCCTCCATGGAGAGTGATTCCATCCAGAATGAATGGGATGAGCAGATGTGAGGTTTGGGAATATCAAGTGGCAGGATCCTGGCCCTGTGGGGCTACAGGGAATACTTGAGACTAGTTGTAAGTGTGGGTAGGCTCCATCACAGACACCTTGATTGTAGTCCAAGAGATCTGTCATTTCCCCCCAGTTTTTGAATTATAAAAAGAAGACATGTTTATCATAGAAAATTTTGAAATTTCAGGAACATCTAACAAAACAGAAAATGATTATCCTATTTCTCTACCATCCGACATTTCCTTTGTCTTTTTTCCCCATAAATTGTTGACATTACATATACAAATTTACCTGCATTTTAAAATACTTCTCAAAGTGTTCTGTGCCTCCCTTCATACTATTGACAGTTTAAACTCCTCTTTCTCCGACAGTGTGTCCTTAGGAGATTCATTCCTCATCGCTTCATCCCCATCTTTGACTGCATATTAGAATCATCTGGGAGGCTTTCAAAATTCCTGGTGTTCAGGATGTATCCAAACCAATAGAAACTCTAGAGGTGGGACCCAAGCATCAATGGTTTGTAAAGATTCTCCAGGAGGTTCTAACATGCAGCTGAGGCTGAGAACCACTGAGAAGGGCTGAAACCATCCTCTCCACGTTGGCCATGTTGCCCACTGGAGTTCTTCACCTGCTGTGTGGCTTGGATTATCAGACTCCTCATGGCTGGATGGACTCAGCAGAACCCGTTGTCTGGAGGAATCTAGAAAAAGAGGGAGGCACATAGGATGGGTAGAGGGAGGGCAATTAGTGGGAACACACCTACGGTGCATCTTAGCAGGGTACTGGCGAAACTTATTAAAGGTAGAGTATTAATGTCTTTATATAGTGATCAAGGAAATGCATGAAGGATATCTGTAACAGTACGATCAAAATATTTCTGAATGTATATGAATTGTGCCCTGTGATTGCACCAATGTACATAATTATGATTCAATAAAATTATTAAAAAAAAAAAGTCTCAGACCCATCAGACGTACAGGGTCAGGGTCTGCCAGGGAACATTTGGGGGGCACTGATGGGGACCGCTCGGATCTACTGCTCCTGAAATTTGCTTCTTGATCCCCCAAAACACACACAGGGGTGGCAGAACAAAAGAGGAGGAGTCTGGGTCACCAGATGGCCTCATAAAGCCAGTCTTCCTGCATGGACGCCCCCACCTCCGGACCATTCCACAAGCCCACCTAGCCGCTCTTTTACAGAAACCTGACCTGGAAAGAGCCAGTTTGAGGCTGCTTCTGCTTCCTTGCAGCCTGACTCACGTGGAAACAGGAGAAGAGAGTGTGATGACACAGTGTAAGATGACATGGGAGGGGAGGGAGGCCGGGGGGGCTGCTCCAGCCAGTCAGTGCCCTGGTGCCACCTGAAGACACCACTGAGCCCCCTGGGAGCCGGGAGAGAAGTGTGGACTCTACAGCCATTCTGGAGACCTTGGTCCCCACCCTATTCCTGTCATCTCTGTTCCCTTTCCCTCTCTACTGGCCCTCACCTGACCCCAGACTTCTAAAAGTTCCAAGGTATCAACTATCTGATTCAATAAAATAATCTGAGCCAAATATAAAGGCCCAAGAAAGGAAGCTCTGGTTTGCTACCAATGATTTAGAATTCATCCATGTTGAGTATTGTCCATTTCTATGTATATTTTTAAAAACGGAGTGAGGAACTTGCAGCCTTTGGGCCATACGTGGCCACCTGTGGCCTCTGCATCCTTGAGTGCACCTTCTTGACTGAATAGAGTAGGGACCAATCCTTATTAAAAGGATTTATCCTGTGAAGTTTGGATTCAGTCAAGGGGCTGCGCTTGGGGATCTAGAGGGCCATGTGTGGCTATAAGGATGCAGGAACTAAAGCTGCATAAATAGCTAAGAGCATGTAGGAATTTTAATGTTTTTTATTATACTCTTAGGACTAGTTAGTTGTTTTCCAAGCCAAATAACCTGAATAAAAAGATGGTTTTCCAGAAAGTAAGACAGTCTTACCTAATAAGATTCTTTGCATGAAAATTCACTGTTCACCTCAATTTTGTAGACAAGAAAAATATCGTTTATATGGATAAGGTCCAGTAGATTATTTAATCAAAAATAAATCAATAAAAGTCTAAGATTTCTTTCTGCCCAAAAAGTCAGCATAAAATGCCCAGAGACCCATTTCTCCAGAATATGCTGACAAATGTGTTGCAAAGATTCCAAGGGTGGGTTAAGAAACAGAATTCACCTGGGCAAGGGTGGCTCTCACAAAAACATTGTTTCTGCCTTGATCCAGAGATTTCTGCTCTTTAAGAACTCTACAAAAAACCTTGACTTCACAGTCAGTGTCATTTACCAATGTCTAGGGCAAAAAAAATCCAGCAGGGCTCCCGGGGGAATAGGACATGGCCGGATGAGAGGCACCCAGGCCAACATCAGGCCCACCCAGTCAGAATCAGCTTGGGAACGGGAGCCCAGGGGGGAGGGGGAGGGGAGGGAGGGAGAGGAGGAGGTATCCCACATGTCCCGCCTCCTCCTCACTGATACCACCGCCCAGGGAGAGTGAATCAGAGTCGGAAAGCAGGGCAGAGTGGGACTGAATCAGACGCTGGGGTGAGGGAGTCGGTGGGGTTTGGGGGGGAGGGAAGCCAGAATGATGCCACAGCAGAGGCACGGCTGAGAATGCGTCCGGAAGGGCTGTGGGGTGGAGCTATAAACAGGACGTTCAGGGGCCCTGCTCTGCCTTTTTTTGGTGCCACCCAAGCAAAGTAGCATATGGAAGAGATTTGATTTCTTCTGAGATGTTGATGCTAATTTTGAAATCTTTCTATTCTAACAAGACATCAAACTATATAATAGGAGAACACACAGATTGCTACCCAAGTGACAGCTTTCAAAAGCAAAGCTCACATGTTCTGTGTAGTGTTGTTCCAAAAACAGGCGCTGAGTGGGATCACAGCAGGGTTGGTCCCAGAATCTTCACACCCTTCACACTGCTTCACAAATGCTCTGTGAGGGCGAATGTCACTCAAGATTAGGAAAATTCCGCCCAACCACAGCCTCTTCTCACCAGCTGAGCCCACATAAGGTCTTTCCGCCGCCAGTCCTCCAGAGACACCCAGTAAGAGCGCATGGCACTGACAGCAGGGCAAGAATCAGCCAGCAGACCCCTCTGCAGAGTAGGGCTCCGTGTTAGCACGTGCAACATCACCTTCAGTGCCCTGTGCCTGCATGCATACCCCCTGAAGCTAATTTTCTCTTTCGGTTACAGGGTAGCCACTTGAGGGACCAGAAGGATCCCTGGACATTGCCCTGTCATGGCAGGTGGGCAGCCTCCATTTGCAGAGTGCCTGCCACCTGCTGCTGTCTCAGGCAGCCACGCCACTCGTCACTGCCTGTCCTTGGGCTGAGAACATGGCTACAGAGGGCACAGGTGCTTCTCCCTGCAGCCGGCCCCAGCCCAACTCTCCTTTCTCATCAAAACTCCCACTCTGGCTATGCCCACATCCATGGCCTTCTGTGCCCAATTCCGTGACTCTTCCTCAAGTGATCAGATGTGAGCTGCTCAGCTGCGCTGCACCTTGTAAGGTAAACTCCCCAGAAAAAGTCTTTGGGAAAACTGGATTCCAGAGACTGACCCGGAAAAGAAACACTTTGCAGCCCCATGTGTCCTGAGGCCACAGACACTTCTCACAGCAAACAGAGCTGTCTACCCGAGTCTGCCCAGGCCTCTGCTCCTGTTGGCTCTGCAGACCCCTCTTCTGCACATGCCAAGCCAACTCTCAGAAGAAGTCTCACCATGACTCCCCACATCTGAGCAGGGTTTCTGGGTTCTACTCCAGCCTGTGCATCAGGGACAGTGGTCCCTTCTCTGGCTCTCGCATCTATTCTGCACCTGACCTGACCCAGTCAGTAGAACTGACACCAATTCCAGCAGCTGCTGACACTTGGGAAATGCTTTATAATTTACAAAGCACATCCACCTCCACGACCATGGTTCTTTCTTCCTCCCAACAGTCCTGGGAAAGGGTCCTTATTATTCCCATAGAAAGAAACACAAGCTCAGAGAACATGAGGACATTGAACCTAGGCTTATAGCTCCTGAGTGGCAGCATTTGTCCTTGCTGCCAGGTCTGCTACCCACAATGCTCTTGGTCTTTCTGCTGTGCCTTCTTCGCTGGCTGTGGGCAGCGTGGGGCAGGTAGAAGTACACACCAGGGCAGACTCGGGTAGACAGGCCCCTGGATGTGACACTGCAACATGGTCTGGCACTGGGGACCAGGAGGAAGAAATCCAGAAGGAGATATGGTGAAGTCGGGGCTGAGAGCCCTGAGGGCAGGGTTGTTGGACAGTGGTGGGTCAGCATGCCCCCTGGAAGGAGGGACACGTGTGTACAAGGGACTTGCACAGAGATCAGTGGTTGGCCTTAACCGCAAATGCACTAGTGGGGCAGGGAAGGTCCTTGAGGAAAGAGATGAAATGCTTTGAGAGGACAGCTGTGTGACTCACGATACAAACAGGTGCTGCAGAGAAGGAGCCTGGAGTCTGAAGAGCAGCGGAGAGGAAGGTCACTGCCATAATCCTATCTCTGTCACATAGGTAAACACTCCCAAATCTTCTCCCTACCTTGCCAAATGACCTGCCCAACCCATAGAACCATAGCAAGGGGCCTAAAAGGCCAAACTGTCCTTCATTGCCTCCAGGGCCAGGGTGCTTGGCTGTACCCATCTCAGTTGTAGGGGTGGGAGGGGGACATCTTCTGGAAGGGGATCTCGGGCTGAAGCTCTCGCTGCCTCTGCCAGCTGCATGCAGACAGTCTGACTCACATGTTGCTGGCATCAGAGAATATGGAGAAGTCGTCAGGATGCAGATTTCATGCCCAGCTCCAGCACTACTGAATCAGAATCTCTTATAAGTAGTTGGGGAGGTCCCAATAATCTTAACTTTAAAAAAAATAATGAAGAATTGGCTGATGTGATTAGAGATGCTGAATAAAGCTGCAGACTCCGGAGAGCTGAAGACGTAGCTATAGTTCAAGCTCAAAGGCCTGAGCACCAGCAAGCCTGATGGTTTAAATTCTGGGCTGAAAACCACAGACTGAAGAACTGGTATTTTTAGTTTGAGTCTGAACACAGGGAAAAGCCCAGGTCCCAGCTCCAGGCAGGTGGGCGGGAAGACTCCCTCCTGCTTACATGAGGTTGGTCTCTGTTCTGTCCAGACCTTCCACCTGCAGCCCACCCACCTCAAGCAGAGCATGTGCCTCACTCAGTCTGCCAACTCAAGTGTGAATCTCATCCAGAAACACTCACAAAGACACACCCAGAATGATGTTTGACCAAACGAAACGTCTGGGTGCTCTGTGGCCCAGTCAAATTGACGCAAAAAATTAGCCATCATGACTGTCTTAGATTCACAGCAAAGTTGAGCAAAAAATACAAAGTTGCCATGTATCCTCCACCACTCTGTGCATACAGCCCCCACTGTCAACATCCTGCCCCAGAGTTAACATTTGTTACCATCGATGAACCTGCAGTCACATGTCTTTATCACTCAAAGTCCAGAGTTAACATTAAAGTTAGTGTTGTACTTTCTGTGGGTTTGACAGATGTACCAGGACATGCATCAACCTTTAAAATATCATACAGAGTAGTTTCACTGCCCTAAAATTCCTCTGTGTTCTGCCTCTTCAGTCCTCCCTTCCCCACCCCCTGACAACCACTTGTTCTTAAACTATCTCCATTGTTTTGCCTTTTCTAGAATGTCATATAGTTGGAATTATATAGTAGGTGGCCTTTTCAGATCGGCTTCTTTCGCTTAGTCTTTCGCATTTGAACGTCTTCATGTCTTTTTATGGCTACATAGCTTGTTTCTTTTTGGTGCTGAATAACGTCCCATGGTCTGGCTGTGTCACAGTTTGTTTAATCACTCATCCACTGAAGGACATCTTGGTTGCTTCCAAGTTTTGACAAATACAAACAAACCTGCTATAAATATCTGTGTGAGCAGATTTCTGTACAGTCATAAGTTTTCAACTCTTTTGGGTAAATACCAAGGAGCACAATCGTGGGATCATAAGGTAAGAACACGTTTCGTTTTGCAAGAAACCTCTGAGCTGTCCTCCTCAGTGGCTATACCATTTGGCATTCCCATAGGCGGAGAGTTCCCATTGAGCCACACCCTCACCAGCACCTGCGGGGTCAGTGCTCTGGAGCTTGGCCGTTCTAACAAGTGTCGATAATGCCAACTTCCCACAAGCGCTCCCCGGTATGTCTCCTCCTTTCTCAGACTGAGAGGCGTAACCACTGTCTGAGAAGTTGGGAGCACTTATCTTGTGTGGGAACAGCTGAAACTTCAGAAAAACAGCCCCAGCATTCCTGGAACTTTGGTTGAATTCTCAAGTATCCTAAAGAACTTCCAATTCTGTATTCAGTGTGGCCATACAAGGTTAACAGCCACTAAATAGCTTAGAAACTTCTGGAACCTATCAGAAATTTTGTGAGGAATCCTCAGGTGATGGTGGGAGGTTGCTCTGTTTGGATGATTTTTTTTCGAGTGAATACGCACTCCCGATGTGTGTTCCACCCACTCTTCGCTCACACACAGGACATACTTGGCTTTGGCCCTGCTAGTTAATGCTGGTGCTCAAGCAGTGACCATGCACAGCAACTTTCATCCACAGGTGCTCTGTGAGCTGACAGAGTCATGATACCGGGACCACCCCCAGGGCCCAGCGGTGCCCAAGACCTGAGTTTCTAATGATGAAAAGCATAGGGACACGTGAAGGCTGAACCTCATTTTTGTCTTGGGGTTTACCACACAACTTGCTCTTGTTAAACTGATTATGGTGAGTTTCTGGCTTCACTACCAGGGACTGAACACAGGCTGGGCTGCTTACAAAGTTAAAGCAACTTAACCTGAACAGCCTAGAAAAGCAGCCCAGGTCCTTCACGATTGGAATGCCAAATCCTGTCTGTGTCAGGGGCCGCTTCTTGCCCCACCCCTGCCCCTGTGCGGCTGTGGGACATGGGGGCTGCCCTGCTGGGAGGGCAGAGTGCTGTGTGAGGGCGAGTGATGGGATTGGATCTGTTATTCTGACCTAGTTTGTCCAGTAGATTTAGGAAATGGGACAAATGCATCTCGGGTAGATCAAAAAGAATTCATTCATTTTAAAACAAATTCCAGGATGGGTGGGTGGAGGGAGGGCAATTAGTGGGATCACACCTACGGTGCATCTTAGCAGGGTACTGGGGAAACTTATTAAATGTAGAGTATCAATGTCTTTATATAGTGATCAAGAAAATGCCATGAAGGCTATCTGTAACAGTACAAT
>CAUYON010088476.1:0-57103 GCA_963573935.1 Arctocebus calabarensis
CAGGCCTGGGGAAAGTTCTGTTTATGAAATCTCTCTCACTGGCCTTATCAGGGGCCACTCAAACACGCAAGAGCATTTTGGAAACGCTGTCCAAAGTAGAAGGGAAAGGAGCAGCAGACAAGCTGTCCACAGATTGTCCACATTTGAGCAGACTTGGGTCTTCCTTTGAAGTTAGGCCACATTCTTTGGCCCTTGAATTGTCAGAGAGGTAGAAAAAATGTGAGGAAGATAAAAGGAGACCAGAACATGCCACGTGGAATCTGGCCACAGGCCCTTTGCACTGCTCACCTAGGTGCCTGGCATCCTGCCCACCCACCTCCACAGTGCTCCCCCAAAGCCAAGGGCAGTTGCCAATGGTCTGAAGTGTCCTCGGGACGCGGCTCAAACCCTTCTGTGCTCCTCCTGCCACAGGATAAAGTCTGAGATCCTTAGCGTGGCCTCTACAGCCCTGTAAACTCTAGCCCCTGCCTGGTGTCCGGCCAACCTTCTCTCCACCTCCCCACCGCCTGGCCTCCCTCCAGCCAAACTCAGACGTTTGAGCCTCCTGCCCCTGTGTGCTGGCCACACCTCTGGCTTCAGCCCAGGCCGCCCACACTGGAAATATTTCTTATCCCGTCTGCTCCTGGAAAGACCCTCTTCAGCCTCTGTCTTAGTTTCAGATGACTCCTTCCCTAAGGAGCCTCCCGAGTCCCTCCCTGTCCCGTTAGCACTCCCTTGTCTGTGCCCCTGTCATGCCCTGAACACCTTTATTACCACGCAGCACAGTGAACCCAAGCTTATGTTGATTACCCGCTCAGAATGGTGCTCAGCAAATGTTTACAGAAGGAATAAGAGAAGAAAAGAACAGGAGAAAGAGGGAAGGGGGATTAAAAGGACAGTGAGAAAGAGGGAAGGAGGGGGTTTGGGTGGAGGAGCCAAGGAAGGGGAGAAGGAAAGAGAGAGGGGAGATGGGAGGGAAGGAGGAAGAGAGGAAAGAAATGGGGAAAAGGTGCCCCATCCCCCACCCTGCTGTAACCTCATTGAAGTTCAGTAAGAGGTTACCGTCATTCATTTCTATATTCCCATATATTTTCCCACTGAGGTCATCACACGGGGTTGCTTCCCAGTGAAACCTTCCAGGGCCTCCGACCTCCTTCAGAGGAAAGGGCCCTGCTGGCAGGACTGCTGTGGCCCTGGGACCTTCTCTCCCGCTGCTGTCCCCTCACTCTGCTTCACACCTGCTGTCTGCCTTGCTGAGTCTACATCCTGCATTCTCAGGAGGGGGATGCCACTCACGAGGGCACAATTGGCGCTTGAGTCCAAAACGTATCTCACTTTTTTTACGTTATAAGGCACAGATATGCCTTATACATATAAGTACGTACACAGTACATAAACAGACATACAGTTTACCTGTGACTTTAGCATTTCAGGGGGAAGGGACAATTTGAAAAAAAAGAAAGAAAATCTGAAAAGATGCCTTAAATTAAAACAACAAAAAAAAAAGAAAGGAAGGAAGTTGGAAAAATATTGCCAAAATCATGCCAGGAATAGTCAGAACAATCAACCTCGGGGCCTTTGCACCTGCTGTTCCGTGCTTGGAAGAATCTTGCCTGGCTCTCCCCCTTTCACCCCTGTTCATGATGTCACTCTCTTAGTGATCAGATGGCCACCCTGTCTATACACCAGCCTCTCAGACTTCGTGGTCCTAGTCTTTACTTTTTGCTTAGCCTTAAACTATCTGGAATACCATATATTTTGTTTTTCTTTCTCTCTCTCTCTTTTTTTTTTTTTTTTTTTTTGGAGACAGAGTCTCATTTTGTCACTCTTGGTAGAGTGTTGCATCAGGCTCACAGCAACCTCAAACTCCTGGGCTCAAGTGATTCTCTTGCCTCAGTCTCCCACGTAGCTGGGACAACAGGCGCCTGCCACAACACCAGCTATTTTTAGAAGTGAGGTCTCACTCTGGCTCAGGCTGGTCTCAACCTGTGAGCTCAGGCAATCCACCTGCCTCATCCTCCCAAGTGCTAGGATTATAAGTATTAGCCTTGGTGCCTGGCCTTTATTTTATTTTTCTTATTTATCTTGCTTTTATTGTTTATTGTTTATTTTTGAAAAAGAATACTTTTTAAAAATTATTTTCTTTATTTTTTGCTCACTGCCGTCCCCTCAATACCTAGACGAGGCTATGGTGCTGAAGAAGTGCTGGAGAAATACTTGTTAGATGACTGTTTGGGATGAAGTCAGCACGTGGTGGGTCCTTAGCATGCCGGTAACTAGAAAGCCTAGATAGTGACCGTCTTCCATTCTTGGCAGAAGTTTCAACTTTGTCCCAGCCGTGATACCCGGAAATGCAAGGAACCATCTCAGCTGACCAAAGACCAGGAAGGGGAAAGCAGTAGAGAAACCATAGCCTGCCCACAGCCCTGGATAAGCGAGAATTAACCTGTAGCGTCAGGTAGGACACCGGCTATTCTAAATGCCTGAGGGCCTTGTGCCTGGGTCTGCTTTGAAAGGGGAGTAAAGAGCCAGACAGGGAAGGAGAGCTGAGGACCCTTCCTCCCAAGCCTGGCTGTGTCCCCCTCTGCCATCCCCTCCCCTAAATCCTCAGCAAAGGCTGCAGTACCAGGGACCAGGTGGGGTGGGGCCACATATGGCCTTCTGGATCCCTGAGTGCAGCCTTTTGACTAAATCTAAATTTTACAGAACAAATCCGTTTAATAAAGGGATTTGTTCTATGAAGTTTGGATTTGATTGAGGGGCTGTCCTTGGGGTTATGGAGACCTTCAAGTGCCCTTGAGGCCACAGGTTCCCCACCTCTCAATGGCTGGTATCCCCAAAACACATGTTCCTTTAAGCTTCAGTCTCCTCCAGCCAGTAGCTATCATTTGGGAGCTGTTCAAAGTGAACACAGAGAGTACTTACTGATTGTCCTGGAAAACTTCACGGAAAGAATATGATCCCATATCACCATCACGTTTCCAATGAGCAGGGGTCCTCTAGGTAGGCCCTTGTTAGCTAATAAATAAACTCTGAAACTCCACACCAGGTTCTCAACTGACCAAACAGCTACCTAATGATCATTCAGCAAAATTATACAAATTCGCTGCTACAATATTATAAATTATTTATTATCCTTCACAACCTAAAAAGTCAAGGTTCATTATTATGTTAGTTTTATAAAGAAAGGAAGCCACACTCTCGCCAAAGAAAATGTTGGCCTGAGGTTGTCCAATGCCTATGTGCCAACAACTTACTAAAAAAATTACTTAGACTTTCTAAATCTTTATTTTGTTTCCTTTTCTTCTCTTATAAAATATTTCTTTTTTAAACCCTAAACGAGCCTTCTGAAATGATTCTTAAATCTCACTGACCCAGATTTCTTTCTTTCCTTTTTTGCCCTCCCTTCTCTCCCCTCCCTTCTCCTCCTCTTCTCCTATTTTCCCCTCTACTTTCCCTTTTATTTTTCCTTTTGGACATTTCCCTCCTTTTCTTTCTCCCTCTCTCTCACTCCCTTCTTTCTCCCTTTCCTCTGTTTCCTTTCTTATTACTAACACAAAATTTTTTTAATTACAATTTGATGGATATTTAGGGTAAGACATTTGAAACGTAATGTGAAAACTTCTACCCCTCGGTGAAACAAACTATACAGGTATATTGTAGTTTTAAAAACATTTTAATTATAGATTTTTTTCATTATCTCTTCTCTTCCTTTCTTTTTTTTTTAATTTTTGAAAAATGAGATTAACATCAGACCAATTTTATAACATTCCCCCACCCACCCACTTAACATGTCATGGACTTTTCCCCATCTCACTAGATATTTTTCCAAAACATGTTTTGAATGGATGCTTAGTATTCCCTTCTTATGAACTGTAATTTATTAAACCAATTCTGTGTTGTTGAGCCTTCAGGTAATCCTCCCCACCCTTTTTATTGCTATCAAGAGTTCTCTAAGGGACAGCCTCAAACAAAATAAATCGTTTTGTAAACTCTAGCTTTTTCTTAGAATAAATTCCTAGAGGTGGGGTTGTTGGGTCATGAGGTCGGAACATTTTTCAGGTTTCTTAGATCTGTCAGTTTAGGGGAATCGGCTGCTTTCTCCAACACGCTGGCAGGGGAATTCCTTAGGAGTCGAGAGCAGTTTTCCATGTCTCTCCTCTTCCTTCACATTTGCATCTGACCTTTGCCCTCAAGCTCCCCTCTCCTTCCTCCTTGAGGCCGCTGTGCCAGGGAGCAGCTGCAGGTCTGTTGCTCCAACTTCCCGCGCACTCTGGCTGGGGTGAGCAGTCTTCAAAATCCACTGGAAAATCCTGACATGGCCAAGTCTTGGCTAGAGTTGCCATGGTGACAAATAGTGCCAACAACTTTTAATCTGCCACCCACCCCAAATCTTCAGACACTCTCAAAATGTAGAAGACAGGAGGGGAAATGTCTGCTTTATCTGCGGGGGCAGTTTAATCCCATCCCACCCAGTTGGGGTTCCCTATAGGCCAAGCTAATGGCAAGCAAGATTTCACATAGATCTTATAAAATACAACTTCTGCGTTTTCTTTTTCTTTTTTTTTTTACTGCTTTTTCTTTTTTTCTTTTTCCCTTGCCTCTCCTCTGCTTTCAACATATCCCAAATAATCCTAGATTTCCAAGAGTTAATCAAAGCCTGAGCTTGGGGCACTGACAAGGCCATCATATTAAAAACGAGAACACAAACCAATGAAAAAGATCCTTTCAAGACAATCAGGGAAATGTGATTATAGGCTAAGTATTGGAGGATGCCCAAACAAAAACAAACATACCCCAGTTCATTCAGGAATGATAATGGCTTTGTGGCTATATGAGAAAATGTCCATAATTTTTATAGATGGATACTCAGTTATGTGCAGATGAAATGACACAATATCTTGAATTTGCTTTCCAATAGTTTAGCAAAGAAAAAGAAAGGGAGAGAAAAAAAAGGTCAAAGAGGCAAATACAACAGAATTTTAATAATATTGAACCTGGATGATAGGTTCAAAAATTGCACTCTTGTCTCCAGTTAGAGTACATTAAACGTTTTCATAACAAAAACTTTTCATGAGAACAATGTCATGTACTTTATGAACATTATTCCTAACAAAGCATTGAAACGGTCATTATAGAAAATCATCAGAGCTCTTACATTTATTTTGTGACTTACAGTTTTCTTTTGAATTACATGTGGGAGTGTATCACCATCGCTTCAAAGTTTAGGGCCCCTTAAGAGGCTTAAACAAGGCCTGGTCCCAGTGCCCCATGAAGCTACAGGGGAGCCCTCCTCCCCCAATGCCAGTAAGAGGAACAAAGGCCAAGGAGGCCGCTGCCACCTCCTCCAGGGTGGGGCCTGGGCATGCCAGCTCTCTGTGGGCTCTCGGCCTCAGCATCCCTGTACCTTCTGCAATTTAACTCTCAGAAATGTATTATTCACACAGAAACGATTTTTACTGCACTTTACACACAACTGCCTGCGAAAGTCAACCCTCTTCCTTCAGCCCTCCTTTGTTCTTGGTTGCTAGGCATTCTTTTGCTTAGGAGTACAATATTTACTTTTATTTATTTTATTTGCCCTTGTATTTGAAGAGTCTGGGCAGCACCCAGGATGCTGGGGTTGGAAGTTTTCTAAGGGATAAAATGCTCTGTGAAGTAGTTTGTCTACGCCTGAATCTTGGTGATAGATTCTTCCCGGGCAAGGTCCAAGCCCTGACTTGGTGCCTGGGTCTCTGCCTGAAGCAGCATGTGTGGGAAAGGGGCTTCAGAACACTGTGCACGAGAGCTGGCTGACTCGCCCCTCTGCCCCAGTCCTCCACACTGAGGTTCACTTTGCAAGATAGGTGTAAGGACACAAATAATAACACGGTAGTAAAATGCAGACGTCCTGCCCATTAACCATCCCCAATTCAATCTGGGGGTGACTACCAGGTGGCGTTCTTTACGTTGACCATCGTCCCTGCCCTTGTAGAGTGCACAGCTTCCCAAAAGCAATTCTAGAGACCTATGGGGAGAGGACAGTGCACATACCAGACAAACAAACCCTGATTCTTACCTGTAAGGGTCAGGACCTCTAAGAGGTACCTAAGGAAAGCCCTAAGGGATCAGTTAGATTCAACATTATAGGTTATAATCTCATTAGTTTAAGATTTAAGAAGGAAACAATCAGTGAGGACAGAGATCACGAGAAGCTCCAAGTAACACCTGAGAAATACTCTGAAGGATCAGGGGAGTTTACATCAGGGAGAAGGAAGACTCTCCTGCTTGGAGCAGAGCAAAGGGGAGGGGGCCACAGTCACCATGCCTACAGGCATGCAGGAGACCTGAGTCTTCAGGACTTACATTCTGAATGCAAATGATAGAAAACCTATCCCATATGGGCTTAAGCAAAAAAATAATTTATTCTTGTAAAGTTCAAGGAATAAACAGGGTTCAGGCATTGCTTGATCCAGGAGGTCATAAAATGTCAAGTAATCTTTATCCCTCAGCCCTTCACCCTCCTTTACGTTGACATTATCTTTGAACCTCATATGGTGGACAAAGATGTGGTCATCAGGCTCATGACCCAAAGTCTTTCAGGTTAGAGTCTGTGGGATACAGAACATACCTCGTCTTGCTAGCTTCTGAATAAGTCTGCTAGGAAAAAGTTCAGGTATGTGCCAATCTCTGGAGCAATAACTGTCACCAGAGACTGGCATGATGTAAATCCACCAGGCCGAGTCAATTCTTAGAGAGCCAGGGTTGTTGTTATGCAAGGGAGAGTTGGGGTTCTGTTACCAGAAAGGGGGAGCACTGGCGTCCAAAGGACACCGCAGAACACGGAGCCTACACAGAGTGAGATCAGAGCATGTTCTACTTGCAGGAACCTGTTCAGAAAGGAGCTAAAGCCCACGGTAAAGAGATTAAGTTGAGCACAGCCTCCTCAGTCACCGCTGGGGAAGCTACACGGACTCAGGCCTCCTGAATTCTAGGCCAGTGCAATGACGTAGGAGGGCCACGCCTGCCTCAGTCACAGCGTTCCAGACCCTGCTGAGGAGAATCTGGTTGTCTTGTGCACAAATCCCAGCCTGGGGGCTTAAGATGACTAAATTATTCATGAGTTTAGACATGATTAGCCATCCAGACATACAGGATAGAGGAAACCCAAGGAAGTCTTTATGCAGAGTTTCTGCCTGGAGTCTAGGTGGACTGGGGAGTGAGTTAGGGCCCCTGTCATTGAGCAGGGAGGAAGCTGTGAAAGAGGGTGACAGGCCTTGGAGGGAGGCCCTGAGACCTTAGGTCCTAAAAAGGTTCTGGTTCCACTATTGGCCCACTCTCAGGAACGGTCTCTCCACCAGAAGTCCTCTCCTATGTGGTCCAGGCAGCTCCAGCCCCTGTCAGGGAGACTCCTTTAGTCCAGCAGGGAAGGGGTTGGGATCGTGCCCGTAACTTCAAACCAATCTCCTGAAACACTGTGGAGAATTTTCATTCCATTCCCTCTCCTGCTTTTCCTTAAGGACTGGGTGTTGTCTTCCACTGGAACTGAGAAGTATGAGCATAGGAGAATAATAGAGAGGGCTGCAGAGGTGGAAGGAAAGGGAGATGAACTGGGGGGTTGGAGAAAAACAGGTGTAGGCTCGAGATTTACCTGTTTCCCCAGCAAGCCTGTGGAAAGAATGTGCTGACTTCAACTGACAGCCGGAAATAAGCAGAGAGCAGTAGCTCAGGACTCAGTTGGGAATGGTGTGGGCAGAGGAGTTCACCTTTCAATCAGTAACACATTTCCCTTTATTTAAACCATTTTGGACAGAAATCGTTCAGAGTATTTCATAGGGTACTGTGCCTCCTGAAACTTGCTATGTCACAGAATTAGTCATCCTTTTGTCTTTGAGTTGTCATTATGAGCATCTCAAATATGATGATACCTTCTGGAATGTATAAAACCAGAAGTCCAAACAACTCTAAGCTGGGCATAGTTTAAGAAAATAACTAGGCAACATGAAGAAACTGAGAAGAGGAGGGAACTTCCTCAACCTGATAAAGGGTGCCATAGTCTGGATGTTTTTCTCCCCTTATAAGTCTTACCTTGAAATCCTAACCCCCCAAGGTAATGGCATCAGTAGGTAGGGCCTTGAGGGGATTGTTAGGTCATGAGGGTGGAGCCCCTGTGAATGGAATTAGTGCCCTTATAAAAGAGGCTGGAAAGGAATCCTTTGCTTCCTCCACCATGAGAGGACACAGAGAAAAGATAAACCAGGAAGTGAGCCCTCACCAGACACCAAATCTGCTGGCACCTTGATCTCGGATTTCCCAGCTTTCAGAATTGTCAGAAATAAATTTCTGTTGTTCATAACTCACATAGTTTATGCTGTTTTGTTATAGAAATCTGAATAGACAAAAACAAAAGGCATCTATGAAAAGCTAACAAAATGGTAAGAGACTGAACGTATTCCCCCTAAAAATCAGGTACAAGACAAAAATGTTTGTTTTTGCCACTCAGCATTGCACAGGAAGTTCTATGAGGGAAATTAGCCAAGAAAATCTGTACACAAAGAGCATCCTGATTAGAAAGGAAGACTTAAAGCTACCTCTATTTGCAGATGATGTGATCTTATATACAGAAAACCCTAAGAAATCTACCAAAAATATTAGAACTGATAAATAAGTTCAGCATGGTTGCAGAATACAAGATCAACATATCAAATCAATTCTATCTTATTATATAGTAATAATGAACAATATGAAAATAAAATTAAGGACATAGTTCCATTTATAATAGTATCAAGAATAATAGAATACTTAGAAACCAATTTAACCAAAGTAGTGCAAGACTTCTACACTGAAAACTATAAAATGGATTGAAGAATTAGAGAAATAAATAGAAAGACATCCTATGTTCATGAATTGAAAGACTTAATATTGTTAAGATGGGTAATACTGCCCCAAGTGATTTATGAATCAATTGCAATTGAATTGAAGTGCAATTTCTACCAGAATTCCAACTGCCTTTGTGTGAAAATATAAGAGACCCAGAATAGCTAAAGCAATCATGAAAAAGAAGACTAAAGTTGGAGGATCCATGCTTTCAGATTTCAAAACTTATTATAGAGCAACAGTATGAAGACTGCATGGTACTGGTGTGAAGATTGACATATTGATCAATGGAACAAATTTTGAGATTCAAAAATAAACCACACATCTGCAGTCAATGAATTTTCAAGAACAATGACAAGACCATTCGATGGGGAAAGAATAGTCTTTTCCATAAATGGTGTCAAAACAACTGCATAGTCACCTGCAAAGACATGAAGTTAGACCTTTGCCCGACACTATGCACAAAATTAACATACAATAGTCACAGGTTTAAATATAGGAGTTACAGCTATAAACTTTTAGAAGGAAATGTAAGAAGTTCTTTATGACCTTGAGTTAGGCAGTGGCTTCTTAGAAAACCATAAGCAACAACAGCAAATATAGATAAACTGGAGATCAAAATTATAAACTCTTGTGCTTCAACGGATACAACTAAGAAAGTGTAAAAAAAAAAAAAAAAAAGAAAGTAAAAAGATAGTCCACAGAATGGAAGAAAATATTTGTCAATCATAAACTTGATAAAGAACTTATACACAGAACATATAAAGAACTCTCTCAACTCAACAACAAAAAGACAAATTATCCCATTTAAAAACAGGTAAAAGACCCAAGAAAACATTTCTCCAAAGAAGATACACAAATAACCAACAAGCACATGGGCTCATACTCATTGGTCATTGGGGAAACACAAGTCAAAACCAAAATGAGATACAACTTCACATCCCTTAGAATCATTATAATCAAGAAGGCAGACAGTAACAAGTGTGACAAAGATTGAAACACTTACAGATTGCTGGTGGGAATGTAATTTGGAGTGATTTTAGAAACAGTCTCACAGTTCCTCTAAAATGTAAACACAGAAGTACCATGTGATCCAGCAATCCATGTCTAGGCCAATGCCCAAGGTAATTGAAAATTTTCACACAAAAATTTGTACATGAGTCTTCATGTCGGCATCACACACATAGCCTAAAAGCCATTGAATGAACAAAATGTGGTATACCCATACAATGGAATAGTCTTCAGCCTTAACAAGGAATGAAGTACTAATACAAGTAAACATGGACGAAATCTAAAAACACTATACTAACTGAAAGAAGACAGACACATGGCCACATGTTCTACAATCCCATTTTTATGAAATGTCTAGATCAGGTAAAGTATAGAGACATAAAGTAGATTAATGGTAGCTGAGGGCTGTGGGGGAACAGGGAGTGACTGCCAGCGGACACGAGCTCTCTCTTTAGGGTGATGACAGCGTCCTGGAATTAGATAGTAGAGATGGTTGCACAATTTGGTGACTATACTGAAAACCACTGCATTGGACCCTTTTAAAAAATATGTATTATAAGGTATGTGAATTAGACCTCGCTCAAGCTGTTATTCTACACAAAATGATACTGTCTTAAAAAATGATACTATAAATCCTATAATGTAACGACATTATACAAGCAAATGTAGCTACATAGGTTTTAGCCGTTGGCTTCTCACGTGGTTATCATTGTGGGCCATGAATCATTTCTTCGTGTATCTGACCACTGAACTCCGCCCCTGCCGTATCCCTGTTTGGTTGGCTAGTCCAGGAGGCTCCAAAGGAGAATGGTTTCCTTGCCTTTCTCAGCTTGTAGCACCCACCTGTTTATTCCTTGGCTCATGGCTCCTGCCTCTGTCTCAAAGCCAGTAGCATAGAGGCTCCCAATCTCCCACCCTGGGGTTGTCACATCTCCTTTCCTTTCTCTGTATTCACCCCCTTCTCTCGCAGATTTATAAATGCTGCTTTGAGTGTCTTATAAGGACATTTGAGATTACATTAGGGACCTCTTAGATAATCCAGAATAATCTCCTCCTTTTAAAATTCTTACCTTAATTGTGTCTGCAAAATTCTGTTTGCCACGTAAGATGACAAGCACAGGTTCCAGGGGTTTGGGCCATGCTGTCTATGGGAGCCATTGTTCAGGCCACCGTGGTGATGACATGCGGTTGTAAGTCCGAAACCCGACTGGTGGCGCAGGAAATGGATGAGTCCCTCTGTGAACTTTAGTGGCAGTGTTACAACCAGAGGCACCACTTTTGGACAGAAATCTCTCATAGGAACTTTACATGTACTCGTGTTCTTTTTGATGTAATCATGTAAAACTGATCTTTGCGGCGCAAGGCAGGTGCACGCAGACCTCGCTGGGATCTTTCTGAAATGGAGGGTGGATAGCCAAAATTCATTTCCATTTGTTTCCCATGCAAAAGACAAAGTCGTCAGCAGTCGTCAGCTCTGAATATTTCAGAGCTCCAGCCTAGAAAGGGGAAACAGGATCCCAGAAGCCTGGGTGTGTCGCGGCCCTGCTGCTGCCCCCACACAGACGGCTGCCCTGAGCTGACTATCTCAGGTCCCCCTCACTCTCTGTGGCCCACACAGCTTTGTAAGGCTGCTCTGCCTGCCTCTGGGAGGGCCCCATGCTCCTCAATTGTGCAGCTTTCAACACTCTGTGAGGACTGGGAGCTCCCGCCACTGTGAAGAAAGTCAGAACACAGAGGCCTTGGCCACAGGGCCGAGAGGGGGCCGCCTCCGCATGCTCCCTGCATCTCGTGAGTAGACTTTCATATTTCTTTTTTGACTACCAAGCTGTTTTGTACACTTACATCCAAATTTTCTAAAACATTCCAGACACGTGAGAGATTAAAAGGCAGCTGGGTTCTGAATAACTGAATTCCAGAATCAATCATCCTCGAAGACAACCCAATGCCCCTGAGGCCCGCTTCTGTTTCAGCCTGTTCTGACGACTGAGGCAACGAGCCACCTGTCTCTTTATCAAGATCGTTCTGAGCCAGAGAAAAAGAAGCAAGAAACGAATGATAGACTTCTACAGAATTTGTTCCCAACTTTTCTTGAGCTCTTTGCTCTTAACAAAAAGAAGGCAGATGTTTTGCCATCTTTGCCATCTGCTGTGGCTCCAGATGACATGTCCTGGAGGTTCATGTGACATTGTCATGTTTATCTCCTGCGGAGCTCCTGTCTCCCATTGTGTGTGATGGTGCTTCCACGTCAACATAACTGTGCACCAGCACTGGCAATACTACTGTGCACCAGCACTGGCAATAGTACTGCACACCAGCACTGGCTTCAGCAACCGCCATCCGGGTTGGGAGTTGCCTGAGACTGCACAGTCAGAATTCATTGAGGAACCTTCCAAACCCTCTTCATAGTGATTATGGCCATAAAGGCTCTGATACATGGAGTGCCCACCACTATGCTGAGAGTTTGCCATTTCTTAACAATAACTCTCAGAGGAGGCTAGTAATAGGCCCATTTAAAAAAATCTAGAAATTAAGGCACAAAGAGATTAATTTACCAACAATCTTAGTTATTACGTAGCAAAACTGGGATTGGAATACAAGTCTGTCTGGTTTCCCAGCTTATGCTCTCAACTACTCCCTCAGGCCCCTCAGATGTCACCCTGCCTTCTGTCTACTCTAGAGGGATTTGCCATCCTAAATCTGGGGCCTTGACTGCCTCCTTGGCCAGCCTGGTGTATCTACTCAGAAGATATATCTGGACCCTCTGTGAACTGGACTGGGCCTTATATCCCCCCCCCATGGAGTAAACAGTAATGTTTCAGGTCCCCAAGTGGCAAGGTAAGCAGCAACCTGCGTCCAGCATCCCCAGAATCCTCAGAATGTCTGCTGTCCGAGCATCCACCGTTCCCCAAGGTCCAGCTGCCCAAGTAAAGTCTGCACCCTTGGCCTCCTGATCATCCATTGGGATTTATTTTATTTTAGCTGTGTGGACTTTGCAGGTTGCCTGTCTGCCTTCCCCGAGGAAGGCAAACTTCTTTTCATATTCCCTCCAGCTGCTGCTCTTGAACTTACAGGGTAGTAGGCTGATGGCAAACACCTCTCATTGAGCCGTAAGTGCTACCTCCCGGCCTCTCTCAGCACCACTATTACCAAGGAGGCCAGTGCTGCACCAGGACCTTCCCCTACAGTCTGGGCTTTCAGAGAAGAGGCCTCACACAGCTCCTTCAGGCCACCTGCCTTCTCACCAGTAAGATGCCTTTACTTTGGCAAATGCAACTTCCTCCTGGCCCTCCTGCAGAAACCATCAGCTGTGGGGTATGATGCTCTCACACAGTGGGCCTCGAGCCTGCCCACCCCTCTGAGCCTTTTGATCCCTTCCTTCCTCGTATTTTCGAGGCAAATCTGGTACCCCCACTCCACTTGGCATTGTATTTTCTAAGCTTTCAGGGCACGAGCTCCGTCTAATGTTGTAGCAAACGGGACAGCTTCCAGTGAATTTCATCTCCCTTGTCCAGCAACCACCTCCCCCCGCACATTCTGTCCTGGCTCTCACTGGACATATTTGGGTCCCCCTGCTCCTTTGTCTATAGCCCCTTTCCTCTCGTAGTGGATCACCCTTCTCTGGCCGGTCTGAATTCACCCTATTTATGGGTCTGGTGGCCAGGTGGGGAGCTGGGAGTAAATTGGCAAAGGGCAGAGTCGGAATTTGTCATGTACTGTCTTGCACAATAGAATCTCATCATTGTCTCTGTGCAAAGGCAGCCAACAGCCTTCGAGGAGAACATTAGGATACTTTTTCAGGCCTAGAGAGTTCCAGAGGATGTAGGGATTTAGATGATCTAATATGTCAACCCAGATGTCCCCTCCCACACCTTCCGACTAGGGATCTTGGCATAGCAGACCCGCCAGGGTTGAGACTTCAGTGTTCTTTCTGAAGTCTTCTATTCTTTATACCTGGGGCCAGCTTCTCCTCTGCTGTCTACCTGTCTCTGCCCAGTAGCTGCAGATGAAGGTCCTCACACACTGCCCAGGAGGCCCACTGGGCCTCACGCTCTGCTTCATTTCACTGTTTACTCACCATTAGCCTTTTACTATATTTTTCTCTAGTACATGGATACAATCGAGCAACAACCATCACATTCCACCCTTCTTACAATTACTCCTTCTTCAAAAACTCTTAAATGCCTGACCTACCACATCCACTGGAATATTTCCCTACCAGATATCACATCCTGGCTCACCACCAGTAAAAGTTTTAACAAATGCACCATGACTTCAAGCACCTACCAACGGCAATGAAGCTCTCATCATGGCCACCGGCAGGTGAGCCAGTTCCAACACACTCCTGGGACCAATATTCAGAGGTCAGTTTCCCCACCAAAAAGACTGAGAGAAGGTTTCTTGGGACTGGTCTCAGGTCCAACCCCTGGGAGGGGTAAAGGAAGCAAAACAGGCTGGGGAGTGACCCTATGATCCATTTGCAACAAAGGCCTCAGAGAATCCCGAGGGGACCTTTGGAGTTAGACTCTCCCCATTTGAGGCTGGAACTCTGTGCCCCCCACATCAGCAAGGAATAAGGTATAGGCTGCCCAGAGGTGAGGGATGGACACTTGGATAAAGCTTCTTTTAGGACCCAGGGCAATTCTGGAGAGGGGTCAGCAAGAGGCTACAACAACCAACCCCTGCAGCAGTTGGGGAGTGAGTTACCTCCATCCTGATGGCACATCTGGATAGCTCATACCATCACCTCTCTCCAGAGAGACAAAGTAGGAAAGAGATGTTTTTTAAATAGGCTCTTTGCTTTTGATTTCACTTTTATTTTTATTTATGTATTTATTTTTGAGACAGGGTCTCTGTCGCCTACCCTGGAGTACAGTGGTGTCATCGAGCTCACAGCAAACCTCAAACTAGTGGGTTCCAGCCATCCTCATGCCTCAGCCTCCTGAGTAGCCAAGACTACAGGCATGTACCACCACATTCCCCTGATTTTTTAAGATGGAGTCTTGCTTTGTTGCCCAGGCTAGTATTGATCTCTTGGCTTTAAGCAATCATCTTGCTGGGATTACAGGCATGAGCCCCCACACTTACATCCTTAATATAAAATACAGTGAATTAATCTTATACTACTACAAATAAGAGGTTTTAACAATATATTCATATTCATCACCCCGTCTCTGGTGCTACGATACTGTATATTTTAACTCTACACTCTATAAATCCCATAGCACATTGCTATTATTTTTGCCTCAAACAGTTACCTTTTAAATAAATTAAGCATTGATGAAAAAATGGTCTTTCACATGTATTCACGTATTTGCCCTTTCGGGGCATCTTTGTTTCTTTTTGTAGATAAATAAACCTTTCTGAAAGTGTCACTATTTGTGCTAAAAGGGGGTTACCCTGGGTTTCCAGGCGCCCTAGGCTCCTTTTGGGTTACACTCTGGGCTCGCGAGTCCAGGCAGCACAGCCTGTGTTTCCTGGCTCTTCTTCCTCTCAAAATCTGGGACAGGGTGTGGTACGCGAGGGGAGAATTAGGGGGCTGAGTGATTTGCCTGGCTCTCCTCCAGAGGGCGCCCACCTCTCCGGTGCGCACGTGCCCTTCATCCCTGCACTGTCACCCCGACTCCAGCGTCCCGGGACGGAGCCCTGCGCCAAGTAGAAGCTGCCCTCCACGAAGGGTTAGGCGTAGGGTTCAAGTTCATCTGCCCTCCTCGAAGGGCTAGGCTTAGGGTACAAGCTCATCGAGGGCCTCTTGATGCCCGCTCTTCACCAGCCTGGTAGAGAGGCACGCTCTGTTTTGTCCAAGTTGGTCTCGTTACCCCAGGAAGGAAGGTCCTGCCCGCGCTCGCACCGTCCACCCGGTTCGCGTGATCTCTGCGCTTCTTCCGTCTTCACAGGTGGATCCTGGCCTGGAGCTTGGATCCTTCTACAGTACTAGGCCGAGATGCGCACAGGGGGCTGGTTTCCCCAAAGCAGAGGCTGCCATGGTGCGCGGTGGGCTCACTCCGGCTGGGAGGGCCACCTGCGCCTCCCGGGAGGTCGCAGGTGAAGGTCTTCGCGACTTCTCTAGATTTCCGTGCTTATCCGCCCGGTGAGCAGTCCGGCTGTGCCACCTCGGGGGAGAACTCGGCCTTAGCATCTTGAGATTCTAGCTCAGCTTTTACATGGAAAGAAAGAACAGGGCATTTTGCGGTCTCTGAGTTCCGGTAACGCCGCCTCGCTCGTTAACATGTGATGATAACCTACACACAAGGCACTAATTCTTTATTTTCAAAAAATAAGATGGTGGCTTATTTGATTTGAATGCCCCAGTCTGTGAGTATGCTTCGGGAGTTTTAATCCAATTAGTGCTGGAGATACTTCAGATCTTAAGGGGATCTGGTTTCTGCTTGTGGTCTGAGTTCTATGGCCCAACAACTCAAGTTTCGAGAAGGAAGAAGATGGGGCCTATAGTCAATAAAAAGGGTCTGTTTATACGTTTGCTTTGTTTTCTGTTATTAAACCCAAGTGGCAGGGAGTGTAGGCCTTGCTTTCAGCTCAGATTTCTACAAGCAGCACAAAACCCAGACAATTTCAACTTGAAAGTTTGCCGTACAAATCAGTATTATTTTTCTCGAGTATCTCAAAACATACTACTTGAAGGTAAACAAAAGCTGCCACCATGACTGCCATGCTGGGGAATAGTCTGGAAGTCTTGCCCAATAGGTCAATGGTCAGTGAGCCAGTCGGCTAGCTCTTGATTTGATCTGAATTACGTCCTTACAGCCTGGCTCTTTATGTCAGACCTCAAAGTCAGTCTGAGCCATGCTCCAAACAGTAATATTTTCTCTGAGAAAAGAGTTTCCCGAACCAAATATTCAGCTGTTTTGGTTGGCATCACACCAATTTAATACTATGAAAATATTCTAAAAAGAATGTATGTTTGTAGTAACACGGTGATGTAGTTTTCACACTTAAATTTTTGTAATCAATAAAACTCTTCAGGTACTTTGGTAACTATAAACTTTCTCCTGTCATTGGCTGTTGTGGATAAAAGTCACATGAAACTGTCTTCACCAGAATACCAGTTGTGCCCTGCAGCCTCTGTGATAAATCAGCCTACAATCCAATTTTTATGTGACAAGAAAGTGAAATGAAAACAGAGAAAAGTGAAAATGATAGCTGGAAAACACTTTGTAGATCCCATCTGTTTGAGAACATGTTTCTTGAGCTGCGATCCCGCTCTTACGACGAGGGAATAAAGTTTGTTGTGGAAAGCAGCATTGTTTAGCATTGTTTAGCAATGTTGCCAAATAGTTTTGGTGTTATTTCACAAGATGAAATGTAATATCTCTGCTGCTGAGGCTCTCAGGTGACCAGAAAAAAATTAATAGGAAGATGAATCTTTCATTTTTTTCCCAGTAAAAAAAAAAGAAGAAGAAGAAGAAAAAATCCTTGGGACATCATTACTCACATCACTCTCTATGATGAGTCTGGCTTTGTGTGTTTAACTAATTATGAATGATACATGAGACCAACTAAAGTAGTGTGTAGAAATTAAAAATAAGTACTGTCCCATTAGGGATGTATTGTGCAAGTATGAAAAATACATCTCTGTTTGGAAATGTACAAAACAGGGCAAGAGGGAGGGAGTGGCCTTGAAGTAATGTCTTTTTTGGCAGGACAGGTGGAGGCTCTAGAAAAATGAAAAGAATGTTGAACATTGGATCAGAACTCATGGCAAAGGGGTAATAGCAAGATCATTTCCTCTTGGCACTTTTGGGAAAGGATTAATTTTAGTTCATTGGATCTGTGGTTTTTATTATTGTTAATAGATTTAGCTGATGCTTCTGGATGGAGCCAGGTTTGGGGGTCCATTGTCCTGCTAGGGCCCATCCCCAGCTTTGCAGTATAAGTGGAAAAGGTTCTGCATTTCATGAGCACCAGCATGTTTTGACAGCCCGATGCAATGAGACAGTCATCTATTTCAGAAGCACGGGGAATGTAGGTGTCCCCAGGAACCAGGAGAAAGGTTCTTTTTGCCCATGCATTGCTAGACTATTACTGTTCTATTGTCGGTACTGGTATCTCCAGTCCAAAAGGAGAGGCGGGGAGGACAGAGGTGAGGGTGGGGACGAAGGGAATTCCAACTCCAGCCACATTAAGTCAAATGAGTGTATTAGATCTTCATTTCCTCAACTAATAAAGGGACAGAACCACAACAGATTATCTCAAAAATAGGAGTCTTCCCCTCTTCCCAAGTTTAAGGAGTTGATGAATTTTTTTTTCTTAGAAGGTTAAGGTTCATGTTAAATACTCTAATAGGCTAGCACATCTGTATTTTTGAAGTATGTACCTTTAAACTTGCCTCATAAAAGCTAATTCAAAACTTATGATTCCAGAAAAAAGCATTTACAGAGAATTGAAAAGATAAATGGCCAACGAGCATCCCAATTATATCCAAATTCTTGAGTAAGTTTGAGCAATGAGAAAAGACTATCCCTACTGCTAGTTTATAACTCACACCGTTAGTGTGTTCTGTTCCCACCTGTGCGTCACTATCCTACCTAGACATTCCAAAACAAACTAAAGCAACCAAATGCAAAAAGAAGCAAACACCAACAAGAAGGCAAAATAAGAAGAAAATACGATTCTAAGTCTTGCCTCTGACATCATCCTAAGAAATGATTATGCCTTCAGATGTTTCCTTTTCAAATTCAGACATTTTAAGTGTTTTGTATTTGATCACCCTAGACACGGCCACTGGGGAGAAACAAGACTTGGAAAAATCGCTTCCCTCCAACTTACCTCTTACAAGAGCAATTCAACAGGGTACCTGGTGAGTTTCAGCAAGAAGCAGGTTTTACTTGACTCTCTTCCCTTTCCTTTCTTCCCCACATCCTCAGATTTACTTCAGAAAATGTAGACTATGACATGACTTCTTTTTGAAGTGGTTATGAAGAAAATTTACACAAGACCTTGGATCTAGTTCTGATGTAGCTATTCGAGAGCCATGTGAATTGGGGCAAAGAACCTTAGGACTCAGTTTCCCCACCCCAGGAAAAGTGGAACCACTTGAATGGCCCCCAATGTCCAGCTCTAACATTCCTTGGCTCTGATTTGCTGTCCATAAATATGTAGCAAGTTTTTCAGAGAACTTACTTATTTGTAGAACTAGAACTTTCTAGAAGAGTAAAAAAGAAAAAGAAAACAGAGATACTAGCTTCATACTCTCTAAACTTTAGATTTAAGTGTGGAGTGGTCTTTGATTATCTCTTCTCAATAAATAAAAATCTTTAGAGACAATGATCAATTAAAATTAATTATTGAACTAGTTTAGAGTTAATTGTGAAAGAAACATATTGGCACTAAGTACTTGCTAATTCCAAGATGACTGAGGTTTTAAATATTTAACTTGTAAATATTATGATTCAGATAAACATAACTTAATGAACAAGGAAGTTGAGGAGATTAAAACCCAGGAACACCAGGCTGCGACTGGTCACGTAGCACGTTGTGCAGCCTTGTGAGCACACAGTCACTGTTTGGGATGAGAGATTTCAGTTAAGGATGCACAGCTTTGTGTTGCGGTGGCCTGCTTCTTCACTTCCGCCTTCCATTATTTGTTCCTTCCTTCACTCTTTTCAATATTGTCTGCCTCTCTTTGGAGAGCATCCCCCAAAGAGCCACAAGCCCTTTGTCACTGCATTCAACCGGAGTTGGAGCATTCAGGTAGGGACTTTAGTTGCCTGAGTACCACGAGAATCTCAGATGAAGTTCAGCTGTCATCATGTCCCTGTCAGTTCCAAATTTACCCATCTTTGCCTTCTCTTGAAGAATGTAGAGAGCCCTTGAAGCATTTTCCCTTTGGCATCTGTGCGAGGAGAAGGCCCTGGAAAGATATTGCAGAAAGAAGGGTTTTCCTTTCTGGTCTGGTGGCTCACTCGTCTCTTGCACCTGGCAGAACTTTTCCAGCACCTGGTTCTGGGGGCGCCGAGGATTTCCCTGGTATCTCACACCTGCAACAAGGGTGGTTTCCTCAACCCTAAGCTCCCCAGGGGATGTGGTACCCCAGCATGTAGGGGCCAGCAGCTAACACCCCACATACACACCAGGGCAATCTTATGATCTTGTGAGTGGTGGCTTGTGTCACAGGGACACCACCTTATAAATAGCCTTCCCTGGCTCTCTAATGGGGAGATTTCCAGCAAGTTTTTCTGGCACAGCCACTTCCCTGCCATCCAGTGAGCCTTGGCCGTACCCTCTCAAAAAATCTGCTGTTTCTATATTTCTTAGAGCTCTATTCATCTGGTAGTAGCCAGCCCCCCATTTTTCCAATCTTATCTTATAATCAATAATTCTTTACATTAAACTTTTCTTATTTAAATTACCATCTGGTTTCTTTCCTTTAATTAGACCCTGACATACATTCCGAGATGAAAATTTTCATATCTTTGTGGAAAGATTGAGAGAAAGAGAAAGAGATGTTAAGCTGAAACAAATATAGTGACGTTCACGGTTCATTCATTAATGTTGGATGGTTGGTTTGGGTATGCATTATAAGGTCTCTTTCATCTTGCCTTACTATGTATTCATTTGCTAAGGCTACCGTAACAACAGTCCACAGATTCAGGTGGCTTAAACAACAGAACTCCGTTTTCTTATAGTTCTAGAGGGTGAACATCCAAGGTCAATGTTTCTCCTGAGGCCTCTTTCCCTGGCTTGCTGGTGGCCACCTCTCACCATGTGCTCCCATGGCCTTCTCTGTGTGTGTACATCCCTAATGTCTGTGTCCCCAAATTTCCTCTTCTTAGAAGGACACTAGTCAGATTGGATTAGAAGTCATTGTTATGGCCTCACTTTAACCTGATCACCTCTTTAAAGCCCTTTATCTCCTAATATAGTCACATTCTGAGGTACTGGGTGTTGGAGCTTCAATGTATGAATGTTGGAGGGACACAGTTCAGCCATATTATATTGGTTTTTATTTTATTTTATTTATTTTTTAGAGACAGAGCCTCAAGCTGTCACCCTAGATAGAGTGCATGGAATCATAGCTCACAGCAACCTCCAACTCCTGGGCTCAAGCTATTCTTCTGCCTCCACCTCCCAAGTATCTGGGACTACAGGCACCTGCTACAACATGCAGCTATTTTTGGTTGCAGCCAACATTGTTGTTTGGGGAGCCCGGGCTGGATTCAAACCCACCAGCTCAGGTGTTTGTGACTGGTGCCTTAACTGCTTGAGCTATAGGCGCCGAGCCCTAGTTTTTATTTTCTAACTTTGGTATTAATACCATGTAGAAGTACCTCATGGCAGTAAGATCATCAGACTTGGCTTTGAAACACCCGATTTGGGGCCAAGGTTCCACTCTTTACAGATGGGCAGGTTGTTGAACTTCTTGAATTTCAGTTTCCTCATCAGGTAAAGGGGCTTAATGGGTTATAATAGGGATTCACTGAAATCACACAAATGAAAATGCTTTTGAACCTACAGAGAACATTACAAAAAGTGAGGTATTCCTTGGTGAGAGTGTGAAATCACACATTTGAAAAAACCCTCCCATTACACTTCATATTTGATACTCATTAAAAAGCATTGCCAACCTATTAAACAGGTGTTAAGTATAAATAATTTGTATAGCCAGAAAATCTTTTGTTTATTAGGCAAAGGAAAAATTTCTCAGGCCTCACAACTGTCTCTGTACATGCCAGACAATCTTAATCAAACCCAAATTTGGGGTTAATTATTGTGTCATCTCCTTTATTTCCTCATCCTCTGCAGAAACAGTAAGTCATACATCTCAAGCCTTATAAATTTATGTAATTGACTTAGCCCTAGTTTGGGGGAAAGATAGAAACTACACAATGTTCAGAGGCTGCCAACAAATTTTTTTGGCAATTACAGTACTCACTAATGGAGGGAGAGGAAAGAAACTATAACCTGCTGTTCATTTTACCCGATATTACGACATCCCTGTCCCCCCTACTCCCATCCCAAGTAATTCAGTGCTTGTGGTCAACCGGCACCGTGGGAAGCCAAGGCACCAAATATTGTTTTGCTCAGGTCCTGAAGGAAAAGGAAATTCTTATTTGCTGAGTTTTACATACAAGGCACATTGTACATTTCACTTAATCTTCACAACATCCCTTGGAATCAAGAATTATTATTAAACTATCTTACAGATAAGGAAAACAAGGTCCACAGAGAGTAAATAACGTGTCCAGAGTCATGTGGCTAATAAATAGTAGATTAGAGAGTCGAACTCAGACCTGCCTGATTCTACTCCTGTGTGTCTTATCAAATCCTTTGATAGTTGGAATTTATTCACAATGGCCTCTGTTTAATAGCGCTATTAGCAGTATAATTGTCATTGGACAGAAAGCAATTAGCAGTTGAATCTAACAGAGGTTGAATTAATAAAATTCTGTAGAGGTTAGTTACATGAGAGTTCTCAGGTGACATCATCAGTATGAAAAGTTAAGTACTGAATCCAAAAAAAATTATTTTGGCAAATATTCAACCAGATTCTGTAATAGCACCAATTGGCCATTTGCCTCCTGTGCATATATAGTCCTTATCAACAACGATATTTGTTCTGTTGCCTTTTCAGTTTTCCCTTTGCCATCTGTGTATGCGTTAACTTAATCTGTAGAACAAGTTATGTTCACATATTTATCTAGCAAAGGAAAGTGCATGTATGATAACCATCTATTTTCCTTTTTAATTTTTATATCAGATTCAGCAGCAGAGAAATAGCGTGTGATTATCATTATTATTATTTTAATTTAGACTCCTAATTTGTGCTAGATCTTTTTGAAAGGTTTGAATTTTAGCTTTCCATAAGCTTCATTTTGAAATCTTTTTGGAACGATCTGGAAGGCTGATTTTATTTCACAAAGAAAACAGGAGAAAAAATCAAATCAAACTTTACTGACATTGAAGAGGGATGTCATGAGGCTCAAAGACGAGCTGGATGAGACCTCTGTTGCTTTAATAACGGAGGGAGGGAATGACATCAGTGAAGCAGGACCCTGAAAGGGCAGCTGTTCCCCTAAGAGGTGTCGTTCTTGGATTCTTGCTTTACAGGGCTTTGCAGTTCAGTTATTTTAGTATTGGACGTCACTCCCTGGTGACTAAGTTCCTTAAGATCAGGAAATGTTTTACACAGCCTTATAGCCTATTCTTCATCTCCTCTCAAATGCCTTGACGTGGACCATGGTCACCTGTACTTGGACTACCCCAGTGGCTTCTAGGAGAGTTCTCCGCCTCTGGTGTCCTCAGCATGACCTGTGCATGCTACAATGTGCCATAGTCCTGAAACTTCCCCATGGGATGCCGGGTTGCTCCCTAGATACTACTGGACTTCATCACTGACACTGAAGACCTTACAAAATTTGGCCCCAAGCAAACACTTTACTAACCATGTTCCCCACCATCCCTACTCTTTCCCTGACCTTTCTCCTGCAAAACTATGAAGGAAATAGCATGATGAAGTAATGTTGAGAACTTGTGTTGGGGGGGTGAGAAATTTTTTGAACTGAGTGGTCAGAGGAGGCCTCTTTGAGGAGGTGGCATTTGTGTTGGCACATTTGGGAGGTGACTATTTGGGGAAGCAGAGAAAGAACATAAACAGGCAGAAGGAAGTCCAAATGCAAAGGCCATATGGGAAGACAGAGTGTGGCCCTGTAAAGAGACATATGGGGACCAGCGTGCCTGGAGCAGAGTGAGGGAAGCTGCAGAGTAGGCAGCAGGTTGTCCTGGGGGAGCTTCTCAGCCTTGAGGAAAGGGCCACGGGGAGCCCCTGAAAGCATTTGCATCAGGCAATCAGATGCCATGGTCTGCATTTTGCAAAGATCGTTCTGCCTAGTGAGTAAAATGAAATGGAAGAGGCTCTATTTCCAAACAACTGTTTTCTAAAGTCACCTTTCTGAATGCCACCCTTGTAGAGATCGGGGATTGTTTCTTTCCTGGTTAGTCGTAAAAAGGGCTACAACATCTTCCTTTGGGTCCACACTTTGACATTCACATGGAGTAGGCAGATGTGACAGCACTTCTTTGAAACTGTGTTCCATTTTGGGTGGCATTCTACTCCATAAGGTCCTATGTCCATTACCAACAGTTGCATTCCAGAATTAAACATTCCGTACCTACACTGTGCCAGACGTGGTGCTTGGCATCAAGAATACAGAGACAAGTAAAAGTGACTCTAATCCCAAAGAGACTTAGAGTGCAGTAGAGCAGAAGAGCTCCTGGCGGTCGGTGTTTGGGGTTCTACTGGCACATCGTCTTAAGACTCTTAACCAATCATGCATATTAGCACTTGATAATATTATAACCTTGCATTCTTTATATCAGCTAATAATATACTTTAACCATCACCCGATATTTTCGCAGCACAGTGGCATATGTTTCTGTATTTTCCAATCAAACCTGTGCAGTTGGTTTTTCCTTTCTTATACTTGGCCTCAATGACTCACTGACTTTGGCTCTGATAACATTTCCAAGGACATTTAAAAAACTAAATATTAATTGCATATAGCTTAGGATGAGAAGTCTTTCTCCTTACACTAAAAAAAAAACAATGATAGTGACTAAATGGTTCCAGGAGTGGGGTGGACTATGGCATCTCCACAATAGCTTGATAGGTTTCTTCCCAGTCTCGGCAGAAGCTAGTTAGGAAGTGACTAACTAACTTCAACTTTAGTCTGTTTCTTTAAATTGCAACAATGCTTGGGTTAAGGACAGGCCTGAGAAAAGCAGGGACTTTTAAAATTCTGGGGTATGTGCCCCACATTAAAAATTACATCGTAGACAAGTAGCCTATTTGTGAGAACATTTACCCTTCTATTCACAACCACATTTCTTACATTTGGCTCCAGCAGGAAAAATTAAAATCTTGTGTTTGTCAGCAGTGAGGCCAGGATGCCTATGCCCCGAGTTTAAATATCCAGGAATCATCCAGTGGTTTGCTTTTATTGTTCATAAAGTCAGCAGAGACAAACCACCTGAGTAGTTCCAGATGTTGAATCAACAAGGCCATACTTCATAGACCTACATGTAACAAGTAAATTTATAGGCCCAAGCAAAGGCTGGGAGGATTGTACTATTTAAGGACAGAAAGATGCTCTCATCCTTAAAACAGATTAAACACAGAACGTCTGGCCTTGCAGATGGCACAGGTAGGTGACATTTACTGTTCTTTGGTCACTTGTTTTGTATGGTAACCACTCCTCTTTGCTCTGTTGGTAAGCAGAAATTCCAGTGACTGGCTGGCTAATTCCAGAGGACTGGGGTGTTTTAAGATAATGAGGCTCTCTAAAATTTTAACAAAATCACTGGAGGGTAACATGGCAAAGGAAAATTTCTCTGCATTGGCTCAAATACTGGAGAGCATAGAGATATAAATGTGGTTTACAGTTATTAAAGACTACTCCGTCTCATTGGTATTTTGGCAATGATGTTAACATTGTTCTAGGTACCTTGCTTTGTGAATTGGCTACTGAGGTAACATTATATGGTGATAAGTAACACGACTTGAGTGGGCCTAGAGCCAGCAGGTTGGAATTTGTTGCCATAAATCCTAAAACTGCCTAAAAGGCATCTTATGTTCAAGTTTATCAGGCACAGTCAAAAAGCAAAAGTTCTGATATCCAGAGTGCCTACATGACTATAATACATAACTTTATTGAGTGGCAGAGAATTTTTATGGCTACTGGCAAGAATCCAAACAAATATCCAACTATCTCTCCACAAGATATTTCAATGAAGTGACCTAAGTTATTCTAGTAAGATTCTGGCTCATAAATCTGGGGCTGGAATAATTACCTGATCCTGTGTCCTAAATATTTAATATCACATTACAATGAGCAAAAGATGAAAGCATCTATTCTAGCACAGTGGTGTTCCATCTGACTCAATAGATGAGTCAAAATGAGGATCACATAATCTCATGTATTGAGTAGTAGCTAAAATCTAACATGTATTGAGAGGTGGTTATGTGTAGAACGTAGTTAATGAACTTCAAATATATCTTAGTTAAGCCTCTCAAGTAACATTGTGAAGAAGGTGCTCTTGACAAATAAGGAACCCAAAGCATAGAGCAGATAGCAAACTGCCCAAGACAGCAAAGTGATGAAACATCATGCAGAGCAGCTGATCCACTGCACCCTCATCCACATTCAAGGCCTCTTTTGATGATGATAGAAAAGCTTTTAAATTGGGCATTTTGAAATATTAAAGACATTCAAAAATGATCAAGAATAGTGGAAGGAATCTCACACAGCTATGCCTCAAGCTTAAGAAATGAATGTTGCCAGCACAGCATAACTCATTTTGTCCAGCTCCCTCAATTACATCCCCTGCCCTTCCCTGCCCCAGAGGTGACATTGAACCTGAACTGGATACTTCTCATTCCTATGCATTGCTTTGTGTGAGTACCACATCAAGTGTCTCTTTAAGCTATGTACATGTATGGCTTGCCATGTTTGTACGAATGATGTATCATACCTCACACGTTCTTTTGTGTCTTTTTTTGCTGGGATATTTTACATGATGATTAATTTTATGTGTCAACTTGACTGGCTCAGGGGATGCCCAGATATCTGATCAAGCATTATGTCTACGAGCGTCTAAGAGGGTTTTTCTAGACAAGATTATCATTTGAATTGTGGACTCAGTACAAGAGACCCCCACCTCAATGCAGGGGACACCATCCAGTCTGTTGAGGGTCTCCACAGAGTGAAAGAGGAATTTGCCCCCCCTCCTCTCCCTGCCTGGGCTGGGACGTCTCCTCTGACCTTCTCCTGCCCACTCCTCTGGCTCTCAGGCCCTCAGACTCAGCCTGGAATGACACCACCCACTTTCCAGGGTCTACAGCCCAAAGATGGCAGATTCTGACACTCCTCCATCTCCAAAATCATGGGAGCCAATTCCTTAGAATAAATCTCTCCCTCCTCCCTCTCTTCGGAGAACTTGTAAACTGACAAATTGAAAAACAGCAAGAAGGGACTGAAAGCCAGAAAGAGTCTTTGGGATCCTTGTTGGGAAGAGGGTGGAGGCTGAAGTCAGTTACGTCTCTCTGTGACTTTCTCTCTCTAGCATCAGACAGCACCTTGGCAATCAGGATCATTTAGAAGTAGAAACATCGTCAGTTGTTTTACTTTCCATGAAAAGCATTTCTAGAGGAATAAAGTTGAATATTTGGGGAATAATACATTTTTAAATGTTTTGTTATTTAAAATTTGAGCAAACTGGTAAAATCGAACTCAGATGATAGTTTAATAGTGCTGCACCAATGTCCCATTTTTAGTTGTGATATCAGACTATAGTTATATAAAGTGTCACCCTCGACTATTTTAGAGATGTCTAGGCTGGGTTTAAAATCATTACAAGAGGGTGGCGCCTGTGGCTCAGTGAGTAGGGCGCCAGCCCTATATACCAGAAGTGGAGGGTTCAAACCCTGCTCCAGCCAAAAAAAAAAAATCATTACAAGATACAAAGGTAAAAAGAAGAAAACTTGAGCTGCTGCTTTTGCTGTTTGGATTTTCAGCCAGGGAAGCCTCATTAATAAGGCATTTTATAGCAATGTGCTTAGAGTTGGCGGGGAGTGGGAATTTTGAAACAATGTCTAGTAGTCAGTAAATTGGCTGGAAGGTAAAGTTAGTGCTTGCCTAGCACCTTAAAAGATTTACAGTCATCCCACCGGTTAGAACATTCTAGCGGTGCAGTCCGACCCCTACCCTCACATGCAGCAGGCCTCAGGATCCCCCAGCTGCAGTGCAGTGGGCATTTTAGAATGGACACTGTCCGGTGAGGGCCTGTCCTGTGTGTAGGAGAACGTTTACCACCATCGTGATTTCCACCCAACCCCCTAGTTGTAAAAAGCAACGTAATATTTGTAGATATTGCCGTGTGCTCTTGGTTGAGAATCTTAGAAACAAATCTTTTGTCTCTACTGTTAGAAGCAAGTGACAACTTAAGGACAGCACTGCCCCACCCATGTTTCTTTCATTGGCCTCCAAGCACAGTCTTTGAATAGAGGTTGTGTATTTTTCTAAATGTACAATACAATTTCATCCATTCCTTAGTGCCTTGGACATATACAGTGGTACTGAAATAGAAACATTTTCTGCTCTTAAAAAACTACCCCAAAGAGATATTGCAGAAGTACATAGAAGATCCCAAAAGAACGGCGTGTGCCCACCGTTGGCCTTACCGAGTGCCGTGATTCCACACATGAAGGTAATTCATTACATTAAAACCTTCACAGGCTTTAGTTTATTTAAGCCTCCGGGGCTAACACAGCACATTTCTAAATATTATGGGCTTTGTAAAGGTGCATGACGAACTAGCAGACTGCTGGTGCGCTGGAAAAGTGATAAAAATCAGCGCTGAGCTTAATCCCGGCTTTCTCTGGAGTGTATATTTATGCGGTGATGTCAGCCCGGTATCTGTAACTGGCGAAGGTCAGGTTCTGCGTTCATCTGCACAGGGTTTGGAAACTCTCACGCAGGCTTGCCGGGGGACACGGCCAGCCGGACCCAGCGCGGCTGCCCCTCCGCAGTCTGCCTTCTCCAGCGAAGGAACTGGACAAAGAAATTGTCTTTAAATGCTTCAAAACCGCAGCGGCTCCGTCTTTGGCCACATGAGTTATTTGAGTTACTGAGGCTGGCTCCAGTGTCAAGCCACGTACGTTGCCTTAATGTATTTGTTTAACCCCGGACTGCCACGGAGAAGGCAAACCCACCTCAGCACGTGAAGGCCTGCGACAAAGAGAACATTCAGACCAGATCCCGGGTAACAAACACATCAGGAACTCCGCCGAGGGAACGATGTTGCAAGCCCGGCACAATGCTGGGCTTTATTCCCCACCGCGGTGGAGGCAGGCTGCAGTCCGCCGAGCTGGGAACTGCTGTCCGCTGAGCAGACCCAGCCGGGCGATCCGCCGGGCGCCAGGACCGATGGTGGTGCAGACGCTGCACATCTGGGGTGGCTGTCCCTGCCTTTGTTTTTCCTTTCAGGGACATAGTGCTGGCGGGGAGCAGAGAGGTAACTTATGCACAGAGAAAAGTCTAGAAGCTAATTATCCCATTCTATTTCATGAGTCCATGCCACAGTCTAGCCCACCCTGCCAGGTCCTGGATTCAGACAGATCCCCCAGCCCCCATCTGGAGGCGCCCTGCTGTTTGTGACTATTGTCTTTATGGGCCTAGTCCTCTAATTATGATAGCTCTACAGAAGACACTCGCCAGGCCAGTCACGGTTAGGGGAATCCCAGCTGCAGGTACTGGGCTTGGTCTTCCTGGGTTGGCCACTTGGGCAAATGAGAAACAGCTCAGTGGCTTAGGGTGAAGACAGAGGCCCGGCTACTATGGGAGGCAGCTTCATCTTCCCATGTCAAATCCGTTGGAGAAGCCACCTATGAAACCCCCACTATTGATGAGGAATATCTCAGCTGTAAATGAGAGAGACACCATTCAAACTAACCTCAACTGGGCCAGTACAATGAAGGCTGATGGACCAGCAGCTCCAGTGGCAAATGGCCTGGTGACCCCTCATTTGGGAGAGAACCCAGCCAAGACCAGAAGAACCTGATGGCCAAGTGCAGACTGGATCATCAGCCTGCAGGCCCCTGAGCTAGCACAAGACTCTGCAGCCATGTTGGTGTGGTCTGATTGTGCAGCAGTATTCAGAGTGAAAGGAATGGGCCACGGTCCCTCGTACCCCTACCAGGACCATGCTCTTACCAGACAGGGGAACTTGGCAAAGCATTCTGGGCAGGAAACATCATAGCTCTGTGCTCCACAATACCTACTTTCTCTTTAATGTTATGGATCTTAATGGGAACATTATCTATTACATTATCTGGAGTCCCTTGTGCAAGAAACCATATGATTTTCTCTAAGAAACCACAAAAACTTGCCATTTTCTTTTTCTCATAATGCACGTTTCTTAACTGATTATGTTTTCCTTTTTGTTCTCACCTCCAAGAAGTTCAAGGCCAAAACTGTGGACCAAAATCAACAATACTTTGGACCTGAAAATATGCATTTTTTATGCTAAACTTCTCTCTTTTTTCATCTTACTATTTTGCCTCTATTTTTCATTCTCTTGGCAAAAACTTTCTCTTTCTCATTGTTATATATGTTTATTAAGCTATCTCAAGTTCATTTTGTGATATGCAGTGATATAAAAATATTAATTAATAATACCAAGTACCCTTTTAACTTCAGGCAAAATTCAGATATGCTCAAAATTTGTAGTTCCCCTGCCTTTGACATCATAGGAATATGGTTTCTTAACTTTAACTGGATTAATGAACATAAAAATTGAATGAGATTAGCATAGATCAAAAAGTTTCACGAGTCAATCATCTTGACCATGGGAAGAAAGTTGTCATGCGTTGCTAGGAGGCAATGCAAATTGGCACAGCTACTATCGAGAGCAAGTTGGCCATGTTGATCTGAAAATTCCTTTGGCCAGCACTTCTAGGAATTTATTTAATCTCATTTATGAGAATTAATATATTTTAAATTCAAATTTAGGACATAAAACTTATTTACATTTCACTTCTAGGAAATTACTGGCACTGGGGGATCATCCTGGCGAAAGAAAAGCCAGAGATGATTGAAGGCGGCTTCCAGGAGGAGGCAGCCCCACCCTGAGCTCTGAAGGATACGAAGGGGTGAGTGGAGGAAATCATAGCTGTGCAAAATGATATATGTATAGGATATTTACTGTGATTTTGTTAGTAATACAACAAATGTGTGGAAATAGCCTGAATATGCTTTAATAGGAGGCTGGATAAAATGGTACAACCCATATAACAACCATTTAAAAATGAGAACAATTATCTAGATAATAAATGAAAAGGCCTGTAGGGTACAGCATAAAACAAACAAAGCAAAGGGTAGAACCCCACGTCAAATATGCCACCTTCCCTAAGTACATGCGTCTACCCTTATGTGTGTCCAGAATATCTCTGGAAGAATACTTTTCTCTTTTTTTTTTTTTTTGAGACAGAGTCTCACTCAATTGCCCTGGGTAAAATGCCATGGCATCATAGCTCACAGCAACCTCCAACTCTTGGGCTTAACTGATCCTCTTATCTCAGTGTCCCAAGTAACTGAGACTACAGGTGCCCACCACAACGCCTGGCTAGTTTTTCTATTTTGCAGAAATGGGGTCTTGCTTTCCTCAGGCTGGTCTCAAACTCCTGAGATCAGGTAATCCACCTGCCTTGAACTCCCAGAGTGCTGGGATTACAGGCATGAGGCACTGAGCCTGGCCTCTGGAAAAATACATAAGAAAACTGGTAACGACTGGTCATTCTGCAGATGAAACCCCAGGTGCCTAGGGCCAGAGGTAGAAGGCTTAATTTTTTATCCTTTTGTTATTTTTAAAATTTGTACCATATTTGTGTGTAACCCAGTTTAAACACCAATGAAAAATATTGAGTTCTTCCTGGCTTACTACATCAAGGACAACTACAATTGTTGCTCAGTGTGAGGGGAGAAAACAAATCTGACCCCTGTAGCAATTTTCAATATTAAGGCAATTGTGCCAATTATGAAATTATAGCTCAATGATCCGAAAGAATTAATTAAAACCTGTGTCCCCCAGTGTGGCTGTGGCCCATGGGACATAGCTTTATATATAGCACCCATCATTACGCTGGATGCCACATCAGTCCAACTCAGCACGAACTGAGGGCCTCTCACCAGCCAGGTCTTTTGTCAGGAACTAAAAACAAAAATACTCATAAAACTCTGTCTTTGTCCTTGTGGTAGGCACACAGGCGACTAATACACTGTGATAAATTCTAGTATCCCTGAAGGCAGGAGCTGTTAGGGTCATCATTGTATCACCACCATCTAGCGTAAGGTAGACACTTTCAGAATATTTGTGGCATGAATGAATGAATGAATGAATGAGTACTGCACTGAAGACAAATGAAGGAGACAATCCTAGGGAGGCTCTAGGAAGCGATAAATTGGGTTTCTGAAGAGTTTCCCAATTCCTCAGCCTCATTCCCTGGCACTCAGGTGCTCATGCAGGAATGACTCTTTATGACATGCTGAACTATATTGAGGGAATTGGCAGGTGGATGACTTCTGGCATTCTTAAAAGAGCATTTCTAACACAGAAAGGCCTGTGTTAGAATCCAAAATCTACCATTTAGCAGCTAACGAACCATGGGCAACTTAATCTTTCTGAGCCTTGACCTTCCCATTTATAAATTGAAAAGAATCCTATCTAACTTCTGAGTTGTTGAGTATTAAGAACCATTCACGTATTAAACAAATAGGAAGCAATTAGTGAGTGCCTGACACTGTGCTGTCACCTGAATATTGCACACACAAAGCTGAAGCCAGTTGTTAGAGCCCAGCAGGTATTAAAGAGTGGAACCTCTTGGGGTTATGAGTATTGTTTGGTAGCAGCACAACAGATCTATCTCCCTCTAATTGGAGAGAATTAAGAATGAATGATTGGACCCTTCTGTCCAAGTGAAACGAATGGCAGAGTGCTTTATGAAGAAAATGAAGTTGGGTACAGGGATAAATCTGTGCCTGGCTCTGTAAGTTCAGGGTTACTCCAACACAGAGACTCTGACTCTCATAAATGGATTCCACAGGGGCTTCCAGCAGGAATCTCATGCTCCTGGTGTACGATGTGTGTTTGCTTTTTGTTTTTAAAGACAGTCAGGGTCGTCACAGGAGTAGATGAGCCTTCCCTATCCACCACGCGATTCCCAGCTCCCCTTTCTTTATCTGGCAGAGAAGGGATGGGCTTCTGTCACTCACCCCTGAGCCAGCCAGGCTGTCAGGGCCTGCAGGGCAAGCCGCTTGCTGACTCTGAGTTGGGAGACAGGGTGGCCAAAATGAGAGCTGTAAGAGGAAAAGAGTGAAAAGAGCAGAGACCTGGAGGGGAGAGAGTGTACAAAGGTGTGGGGGGGTGCTCCCTACCTGATGAGGGAAGGCCTCCCGAGGTAAGGTCTCTCTCAGTGTTGATGAATGGAGACAAGACAGGTAGCCAGAGCCACGGCGTCTGATTTTGTTTAAACCCCTGACCGGTGTTGTAGGTTTGGATGAATTACTGTCCTTTCTGAATGAGCTCCCGTGCGGATGCCTGAACGCGTGTGTATGTGCTTTGGGCAATGCGGAACAGATGGTGGTGACATCAAGGGAGGAGTTTCCATGCCCACGGACCTCTTCAGATGAACTGCCTGGCTGTGGAGGGCCCGGCGAACACCTCCCGGTACTGAAGGACCCTCTGCTGGGGCACTGCTGTCAGCACCAGCCTCGCACCCTGACCTGCACCTTGCAGCCCCTCAACACTTGTCCTGTCTCACTCCTCCACTCACCCCTTCGTATCCTTCAGAGCTCAGGGTGGGGCTGCCTCCTCCTGGAAGCCGCCTTCAATCATCTCTGGCTTTTCTTTCGCTAGGATGATCCCCCAGTGCCTTGAGCATCCTGCAGTGCTCTTAGTGCAGGACTTTGGTACTTGAAATATCAGGACAATAGTCCCTTGATCAGCAGTTTCACCTTGGTGGTCTCAGTTACTTGCAGTCAACCACAGTCAGAAAATATTAATGAAAAACTCCAGAAGCTTTCGATTGTACATCATCACGAGTAGTGTGATGAATTTGGGGCCATCCCATTCGGTCACCTCATCTCATCACATAGACATGTTGTCATCTTGCACCATGTCACAGGAACGGTGAGCACAGTACAGCCTACGCTATTGTGAAAGAACAAGAGACCATATTTACAGAACATTTATTACGATGTAGGAATGGTTCCATTTTATTCCTAGTTGTTGTGAATCTCCTCCTGTGCCTGATGTATACATTCAAGTTTATCACAGGGGTGCATAGAGAGGAACAAATACAGGATGTGTAGGGTTCTATACTCTGCATTTCAGGCATTGCCTGGAGTCTTAGCATGTATCCCCAAGGATAGAGGGACCCCTATCTTCAAACCCCTAGAATCTACGGCAGCACTTGGCACATAATAGGGCTGCAAAAAAATTTTGGTGGAATGAATGAACTAGCCATTGAATGAATTTGGAAAACTCAGTCACTGTGGGAAAATCCTTCCTTTCTTCCTTCCATCCTTCCTTCCTTCCTTCCTTCCTTCCTTCCTTCCTTCCTTCCTTCCTTCCTCCCTCCCTCCCTCCCTCCCTCCTTCCATGTCCCACTGAGGTGACAGGCCATTATCCAGCCTCATCCTCTAGCAGGGTGTAAGCAAGGAAGCCAAGGGTCCCTCCTGGCCTTCTGAGTAACTCAGGGGTGTGAGAACGTGCCCTGCGTGTAAAGCTAAAGGAGTTGCCAGAGTCACCAGTGGCTTTCTGAGCTTCTCCCTAGAGGCAATATTTTCATATCCTAATTGCAAAATCTGGTCTAGCCTCTTCAGAATGCTTCTTGAAAAGCACTGGTTCAGTAAGAAAAAAGTTACCCTGGTTAGAAACAGCGCTTCACTGACAGGAAGGATCCTGTTCTGTTCTTCTCCACGTTTAAGGAATAGAAAACCCAAACTCGTTCCTCTTCAAGACGTACAAGACTTACGAACAGATGTGGCTCTCACAGCACATCCACAGCTGCTGACCCACAGCCAGCCTCTGAGAGCCTCAGGAGGTGCGGCCCGCCTGCCGGAAGCACCCTCCCCCCTCCAAGGGCAGAAACCCGACGGTCTCCCTGCACAAGGTCATCAGTTCACAACAGGTTTTAAAGCAATTTGGTTTTTAAACAGCTAGTTCAAACGTTGCAATGGCATCAAAATGTAAAACTACAATGCAAGTATTGGCACTTAACACCTGAAAAGTGCAATTAGTGGAGTCGGGCCGCTGAGCAGAGCTGAATCCGGCTCACTGGGCTCACAGCACTGCTGAGCCCAGAGAGAAGCAGGATGAAGGTGGTGCACAGAGGCAAGTTTGTTTGGTTTTTATCTGTTATTTCTTATTTGTTTGTTTGTTTTTAGATGCTTTTGCCATGGCCTGTAGGCAGGGATCCCCATGGAAATTTCTAGAAGGCTGTTGTGGACTGGTTGTGCATTTCAGAAGGCCGAGTTCCCTTTGATAACAAATCATCTCAAGATTTAGGCATGAATGCCACTGAGCTGCTTCATTTAGGAACCAGGGATATAAATTTTGCCAAGATCAATTTGATGAAAGTATATCTTAGTTAGCTCTTGGTAATGATGAGAAGAAACAAAGTATTTGGCTTTGGCAGGTTGAGCATCCAAACTTCAGTTGCATCGTGTAGAACTATCCGACTCGGGGAAAATCACCTAACAACACAGGGCCTTAGTTTCCTCCCATTTAAAATGATAATTTGATATGATGATAAAATGACTTTTGCCTTAGAAAGTTTCTTCAAGCACTCTGGAAAATGTCCACAGTGGCTGGCATACCAAGGACGTGGGATAAATAGTGATATTAGCGATAGTAATGTAGTACTGTGCTTGGAAAAAGGGTCTCTGTTCAGGTAACCCAGCAACCCACTCCAAGGATAGGAAAGAGAAAAGAGGCAGCAGGCAAGATAAAAACGCTGACAGGGCCAAAGTAATGAAATCCCATTTTATTAAAGAAATGACAAGGTGCAGATGGCCTGGTCTAGTGCCTTCCTCAATGTGGGATCCTGCCAGGATCATAGACTTTTTCATGTGTTGGCTAAGGTGGGGCTAAAGGTCTCTCCACATTCATAGCCCGAGAAAACTGGATCATTTCACTGTCAGATGGAGGGGCAGGCTGCTCAGGAGGGAGGTTTATTTGATCTGTACTCCCTGAGGCTCCGGTTTCCCAAGGGAATTCCATTCCATTCTTTTCCTCCCAGCGCATGATGCTTGGTCCACACAATCTGTCCATCTCTTGGCACCTGAGAGAGGCCTGAGAGGCAGGTGTATCTGCTTAGTATCCAACCTGCTTTTATTGCCAAGCCCAATGACACAAGTGGGTTCAACTGGCCATGACCATAGAGGAGTCAGAGGTTGTCACTGTTCCAAGAATATAGTTTCACAACAGCCATAAAATGAGGACTCTGTTTAGCCCAAGGATATTGAATTGGGGTGAGGATCTCCAGCTGTGAATCTAAGAACGATAAACTTTTCAGCAAATTGGCAGGACTGTTGTTATACCAGGCTTTTGTCTTTGGGGGGAGGTCGTAAAAGATATCCAAGCACTCTAGAATTACATAGAAATGTGGATCCCCTATCCCCTGACCCCTGCCTCAGGGATGAGTTCTCTATGCCTCCCGACAGATACTCAGACAATTAATTGTCTTGGAAATTTTAGAAAGGGCATCTAATGAAATCCTTTTTATGTGAAAGCACAAATAGAAGGATGTTAACAAAAGTCTATGGCCCCAGTGTCCTGAGTCCCAGTCATTTGTTGCCTGGCCCCGTGTGGGTCCAACACAAACAGTCACCTCTACTGAGGCTATAAAAAAAATCCCCTAAAACTACTCCAAGTGTGACGTGAATGTTACAGAGATGTGCCCAAAACGGTTGGCAGAGTTGTACAGCCCCTCCTCCCTGAGGTAAAGGGCATCTTTTATTTATTACCACCCAGTATTTCCCAGCAGGGAATCACCCTTTATTTACTGTTGGTCTGCGTGGTTCTGGGGAACCCAACTTCACCCCTGATTTTGGAGGCTGAAAAGCGATCCTGGCTTAAGCTGCTAAACGTGCTGCATTTCCTTGGCTGCTCGGATTGGTTGGGACATGGGCATACGACTCCAACCGATGAGACGAGATGAGATTTTCAGTGGAATTCTGGGAAACTCCTAGGGCCTTCAGAGTGAGAGGGATGTGAGAAGGATGTGAGGCCCGGGGCTGCTGTAGGGGAAGCCAAGTGAAGAGCTGACAGAAGGAGTGGGTTGGAGGGTCATGAAATGAGCCCTGCATCCAGTCACAACTCAGGCCAGCCCTCCAAAGAACGTTCGGGTTTGTGAGTCAATAACTTACCTTTTCTGCGCCAGACACTTCCTGTAGAATATTTTGCCACCTAAACTCGTGTATCACTCTATGTGTTTCCTTTCATTTCTCCATTACTTCCGCTAGTACTGTTCGAGCGGTTTTCTGATTCAGTTTTTGCCCTCATTTTTAAAGCAATACATGCTTATTTTAGAAAATTTCACAAACACAAAAAAGAAAACAAAGTAAAGTGACTTTCTCAAGGTCATGCAGCTCTCAGGTGGCTAAGCAAGGTTCTAACCCAGGCTGGACCCCTGACCCTGCACTGTCCCTGGAGCGTCTCACAGATCTCTCAGCATTTTCCTGTGCAGGGTTTCAATCTTGTCCTTCTTTGGAGTGTTTTTTCTTATGAGTACATATTATTATTCTTTAGAAAACTTGGGATGGTATTACCACTGCAGTTTATATACTTTCTTTTTACTTAGTAATATGTGGTTGGCATTTCTCTGATGTCACTAAATATTTTAAAAGTTATGATTTTTTATTTATTTTTTTATCTTTTTTTTTTTTTTTTTGCAGTTTTTTGCTAGGCCTGGGTTTGAACCTGCAACCTCTGGTATCTGGGGCCAGCACTCTACTCCTTTGAGCCATAGGCGCCGCCAAGTTCATGATTTTTAATGTCTGCCTAATATTTCATTTAAGTTGAATGTGTCATGATTTATTCAAACATGGTCAAATGCTTGGACGTCTCTAATTTTTTCTATTTAAAAAAGCAAATATGTGGAGCGCAGGGAATTTTTAGGACAATGAAACTTTCTTGTGATCCTATAATGGTGGGTACATGTCACACACTTGTCAAAATTCATGCAATGTACAACACAAGGAGTAGATCCGAATGTAAACTGTAGACGTCAGTGAACAATGGTGCATCAACAGTGGTCATCATTTGTAACAAATATACCACACGATGCAATATTTTAATCATAAGGGAAAGGATGGAGAGACAGGGCTTAGGGGAACACTTTATTTTACCCTATTTTTCTATAAAACCCCTAACTGAACCTAAAACTTCTCAAAAAAAAAAAAAAAGAAAAGAAAAGAAAGGAAGGCTCATTAAAAATAAGTAAATAACAGGGAAAAGAAACAAAAACAATGTAAATATAGTTTTCACCAGTTCTGATTATTTCCTGAGAATGGGTTTCTGCAGAAAGAATTACCGAAACAAAGCTTACGATATTTTAGAGATTGTTGTATAAGTAGTATGTAATGACATATTGATTGTCACTATGTTCTTTTCAACACTGAAAATTGTTGGTTTTAAATCTTTGCAAATTGGCTTGGCGTCTGTGGCTCAATGGGCTAAGGCGCCAGCCACGTACACCTGAGCTGGTGGGTTCGAATCCAGCCCGGGCCCGCCAAACAACAATGATGGCTACAACCAAAAAATGGCCGGGCGTTGTGGTAGGTGCCTGTAGTCCCAGCTACTTGGGAGGCAGAGGAAGAAGACTCGCTTGAGCCCAGGAATTGGAGGTTGCTGTGAGCTGTGATGCCACAGCACTCTATCCAGGGTGACAGCTTGAGGCTCTATCTCAAAAAAATAAAAACTAAATCTTTGCAAATTTTGTAGGAAAAACATAATATCTAATTCTAATTTGCCTATTTTGATGATTGACGTAAAAATTAAAACAGGTTATTTTTAAAAAGGAGGCATCACAAACCAGTGAAGGAAAAAAAGAATAATTCCTCAGACAGGGAAGGCAAAGTGAGACCCACATGTCAGACCTTCTCCCAGGGGTCTGCAAACATCGGGGTACAGCCTGATCTCCTGGAGGGCTTCTGCAGGACAGAGTGCAAGCACCAGCCCCAGTTTCTGACTCACAGGTCTGGGGTAGGGCCACGATTTTGCATTTCTAGTGAGGTCTCAGATGAGGTTGATGCTGCTGATCCAGGGACCACACCTTGAGAAATGTCCCTTTGGACAATAAACTCCAGACCAAGAAAGGGGCAGGTAAGAAAAAAAAAAAATCAAACTCTACGTATCAATCAGTTTTGGACAAATGGGATATATGCATATCACATACGTTACATTATCACAGACAATGTATGTTCTTTTTAAGTACTTATGAAACAATTAAAGATCTCAAACTTTATATAAAGTCTCCATCACTCTTTAAAGGAAACACCAACATAGCTTAAAACACAGAAGCATTTTCTGACCAAAAGGCGATGAAGCTAGAAATAAATAAGGAAAAACAAACAGTAACTTCCCAGCCATTTGGGAAATCTACCACTTTCTCTCAAATGCCTGTTTTGCCAATAATGAGAACACTGCACACACCAGAAAGTATGTGTTGAAGTTAAAGTTGTCCTTGGGAGAAAACATGCAGCTTTAAATTCTTATTACTCAATGAAGAAAGCGAAATAAAATAAATGAATCAAAACCCAAGAATTTAGGAAAAGAATATCAAACCTAGAGTAGAAGGAAAGAATACATATAAAATTGAAATTAAGCTAGAAAACCTAAAAGCAGTAGAAGTGATTAATTTGAGAGATTTGAAGACAAGTCATAACCTACCTTGAATCAAAGGTTAAAAAAAAAAGGAGGGAAAATGTAGATATCAAAAATTAGTCAAAAGAAAGAACAGATAACCACAGATACAGGGGAAAGTTTTTAAAGGATTAACGAATACTTTGTAGAACTCTACAAGTAAATTTTAAAACCTAGGTGATATAGGTAATTATTCTAGAAAAATAAATTTTCTACATCAAGAAAAGGTAGGAAACCTAAAACAGTCTTTGAGATGACTGTGCAGAAGATTTTTGAAGGAGCCCCAGCCAGATAGTCTACACAGATTGAACCACCAAAGAACAGATAACACAAGAATTATCTAAATGGTTTCAGAACTCAGAGAAAAAAAAGGCTGATTCTTTTTTTTTTGAACTTATGCAAATAAAAGGCTGATTCTTGATGATTTTCTTGTTTTCATGAAGCTACCAAAGCATTGTAACAAAAATCTATCCAAATGATGCTATTATAAAAAGAAAATGTTCAGGATTTATAAATCATTTCATTTATAAATCTTGAGCAAAAATACTGGCAAGCCTCAGTGCCTGTAGCTTAAGCAGCTAAGGCACCAGTCACATACACCAGAGCTAGTGGGTTCAAATCCAGCCCGGGCCTGCCAAACAACAATGACAACTACAACCAAAAAACAGCCAGGCATTGTGATGGACACCTGTAGTCTCAGCTACTTGGGAGGCCGGGGCAACAGAATCTCTTAAGCCCAGGAGCTGGGAGTTGCTGTAAGCTGTGATGCCACTGCACTCTACACAGGGCAACAGTTTGAGACTCTGTCTCAAACAAACAAACAAAAAACTAGCAAGCAGAATCCTTTAATACCGGTGGCTGTTGTCATCACAGATACATAACATCTGCTCAAGCCAGCACAATAAACCCAAAATCTGTTTATGGATTAGAATGGAGTAAGCAAAACTGTCATTATTTGCAGGTAAAATGACTGTATGCTAGAGAAAACCCAACACAATAAACTGAGAAAACTATTAGTAACTACAGGAAACAATGGGAATGTGACTCCAGCTCCAAAATATAGAATACAAAAAAGTAATGATTTCATCCAAACCATAACCAGTTAGAAAATATAATGAATAAAATACCCTGTTCATAATAACAATTTATATACAATAACAAACAAGACCTGTGCTTTTTAGAGATGATAAATTGTATTGATGTGCAGTAAGGGAGAGTTGAGAAAATAGACATACCTTTTAGATATGCTGTCTTAACTTTTATAAGTGGAGAAAAATGATTATAGAATTTGATCTGGAAGACTTGACTATAGAATTCTATAGTCTTGTAAAGCTGTGGTCCACAACCCCCAGGCTATGTACCAGCAGGAATAGGAGCCGTTAGGACCCCCCCCAACCCCTGCCTCACAGCAGGAGGTAAGCAGTTGAGGGGAGAACCCAACTTTCATCTGTATTTACAGCTGTTCCTCAGTGCTGGTGCATCACCATCTGTACTCAGCCTCCTGTCAGAGCAGTGGTGGCCCTAGATTCTCATAGGAGATGAAACCCTACCGGAAACTGCACGCCAGGGATCTAGGTTGCTTAATTCTTGTGAATTTTTTTTTTTTTTTTTTGAGACAGAGTCTCACTATGTCACCCTTGGTAAAATGCTGTGGTGGCACAGCTCACAGCAAACTCAAGCCCAAGGCTTAAGCGATTCTCTTGCCTCAGCCTCCTAAGTAGCTGGGACTACAGCCACCCACCTCAATGCCCAGCTATTTTTCTGTTGCAGTTGTCAGTGTTGTTTTAGCAGGCCCAGGCTACCTTTGAACCCGCCAGGCTCTGTGTATCTGGCTGGCACCGTAACCACTGTGCTATAGGTGCCATGCTGGTGCGTCTGAATTTCTAATGCCCGATGATCTGAGGTGGAGCCTAGGCATTGATGCTAGCACTGGGGAACAGCTGCAAATATAGCTTATCATTAGCTATAGTTAATAGCTATATGATATATCATTAGCAAAGTTAATAGCTGTGCAGAGACCATAATAAGTCAGTTGCTTGCAGACTCATATCAAAGTCCTATCAGTGAGTGGCAAGTGACAATTAAAAGCATTGGGTGGCATGATGCAGCACAAACTTCACACAGCAACACACTTCAGGTGTCAATGTCTCCTATCACCCTAAGATGGAACCATCTAATTGTAGGAAAACAAGCTCAGGGCTCCCACTGATTCTGCATTATGGTGAGTTGTATAATTATTTCATTATATATTAAAATGTAACAATAATTGGAATAAAGTACACAACAAATGTAATATGATTGAATCATCCCCAACCATCCACTCTCTACCCCCTGATCCCAGAAAAAATTGCCTTCCATGAAGTTAGTCCTTGGTACCAAAAAGGTACTGGGGGTCTAAAGAGAACTTATGTTCTTCTTGGGAGCCCAAACTGGTTTTGTTTAGTCAAACACTTCAATGAGCTGGTTTAATTTTGGAAAGGGCAGTCCTGTGCCTTGAGGACTATAATGGATTAAAGTTAAGACAGTGAGATTGGACTTGAATCAACCAGGGAGGAGAAGGGAAGAGATTAAAAGTTAGGGGCCCAGTTGGAGCCTAGAGAGAAAGAAAAGAGCTTCTTTCTGTAAAACAACAAGTACAGGAACTTTGACTTTTCACTTTTTAAAATTTATTTATTTCCCCTGTTCCCCCCCCTCCAATTAATTTGAGTTTTTCTCTTATGAGGGTATGTATTAAGTAGAGGAACTTTTAAAAAATAAACACTTCCAGTACTCAGTTTAAATTCATTTATTGAGCAACTACTTTCTAGACAATACACTGAGCATTTTACTTTCTATATTATATTATCACAAAAATCCTATTTTCTGACCTTACAGTTGAGAAATTGAGGCAGAGAGAAGGCTTTCTTGACCAAATCCATGGCTTACAAATGTGCAGTCTAGCTGTGGACTCAGACATTCTGACTCCAGGACTCAAACTTGTAAGGCGACCCTGACATTGCCTATCTCACATGCTCGCGGCCTTGAGTTAGAGCAAGTGAAAGACCAGACGGTTTCCAGCGAAGTGTTGTGGACTAGAGAAAGGACAGATGTGCAGAGATCAAGCTCCATGGAGCAGGAATATGGACCTGACCCTGGGAAAAATAAATACCACGCCTCTCTGCTGCCATGGCACCCCAGAGAGCCCGGGAAACATACTGGGACTTCTATCAGGTTCAACTTGGGATGATGAGACAATTTCATTACGTCTCAAAGCAAGCAGTTATTTCAAGTGGTGGCTGGATAACTTGGATCCATCTCAGAGGTTGAAGTATGGCTTACAAGCTATGATGATACCAATTCTCCCTAAATGAATCTATAAAAATAATATAAGTACACACGAATTCAAATGAGATTTGAAAATCTGCTCAAGCTATTCAACAATTTATTTAATAGAACTAAATTATACCAATTTCAAGAAGGAGTTTAAAAATAACATCAAGAAGAACTTAGCCTGTGAGATAATAAAACACATAAACAAAATATTGTTAATGCTATAGGCGCCGTTAATTTGTTAGCTGCACAAATTAACAAAATGTTTATTTCAAATCAGAAAATTAGTCAATAAGTAATGTTTGAACAAAGGGCTAAACATTTAAAAACATTCATATCTCTCTTTACATTTAACAAGAAGTAAAATTTCAAATGAACGAGAGACTTAAAAAAAATCCAAAGTACTAGAAGAAAATATGGGTGACCAATCTTCCTGTGAGGTGAATATTTTTCTAAGTTTGACCCAACTTCCAACTAACCCTGAACCACCAAAAAGAGTGAGGAGGAAGACTTAAGTATCTTAAAATTCAGGATCAGAGAAGATGGCTGATTGAGTACTTGCAACTGTCTCCTGTTCCACCTCAAATCCCATGAAATGTAGGGGAGGAAATGCTTTAAAATACTATCATAACCATAATATTGGTTTGAAAGAAAATCCGGAAGAGCATCATTAGCAGACAAGAAATTTTTTTAAACACCCGAAAGAATCCGAATAGATCAGATTTACATAAGAAAAAAAGAGGGACACAACTACAGAAAACCCATGGCATCAACAGACCCAGGACAAAGGTCCAAAGAAGGAGGGGAAGTTGGAGGATGCTCGGGGCCCAGAGGTTACGTTAGAAGAGATCAGGCAGCCAGAGCTACTGCCCATGCTGGTTAATTGAGGGTCTACGTCCAGACAAAAGCGGGGAGTGGACACAGGCTCCGGAGAAGCCAAGTTGTGCCCAGATAGTTACCGCCACCACTGAAAGCCGAGAGGGTGCAACTTCTCTGTAAAGGTGGCAGATCAAATACATTTTCATATTCTCCCTTCCAAAACCTCTCGAAACAGATTATAAAGAGATTTAATTTTTTTTAACAGATAAACCCACAGGGACAAATAAGACTGAGAAAAGGGGCAACTGGAACAAAATTCTAGATGCTAGAAAAAGAGGGAGCAGCTGTAACCTCTGGAGAAAGCTGATCTTAAGGGCACAGCAGGAGAAGGCAGGAGGAAGCTCAAGTGCAGGACAAAATAGCAGCAGGTACCCCTGGAAATGCAAATGAAGGTGCAACTGGTGAGTGTTCCCCAGACACATCACCAGCACCACTCCCGCCCTAGCAGAAATCTAGAGGCCTGGACAGGGTGGAAAGTGAGGGAGCCCCAAGTACAGGTGAGGGCAGGGGGACATCCAGGGGAGGGGATGAACATTTTCCTAACTGAATGCAAAATTGGAATCGGCCCCCAGCACTGTGGCAGACAGAGCCCTATCCTCCAGGCAGAACAGGGAACATGCTCCTCTCGGAAGTGTGAGTGGACCAAGCGAAAAGACCTAGCGTCCTTCAAGAAGCGCATAGTTTTCAAGCCTCACTCCCCGTTCAGAGCTTCCAACCAATGTACTTTTCCTATTCCCAGAACAGAGCTCTACCTCCCACTGTCCTTTCTCTACAGCACCCAGATCCCCCATCAGCCTCTGCTTTGGAGTCAAGGGTGCTGGGTCCAGGGATTCCCCCGGCTCCCTCCACATACCCACCCCCAGCATGTCAGCAGGTGTAGCTGCCTTTCCCACCTGGGCCTCTGCCCTTGGAGGTGGGGCCTCAGCTGGACACATTGTGGGCCAGCGCTGCTCCATGGGGGGCTTTCTGACACCCCCCACTTCACTGCTGAGCATCTTCCTAAAACCCACTGATGCTGAGACCCTGCTGAGCCCTCAGGGAGAGGCTGGGACAGGTGGTACTCAGGCAGACACGGAGCACCTGGACAGCTCTGTGCACTCCGGAAATCCTGGCTCCAAATCCCAGCATTGCCCTTCCAAGTCGCATTGCCCTGGACAAGTCGCCGGGCCTCTCAGAGTCTGTTTCCTGACTGTAAAGTTGAGAAAATGGTAGTGCTTGTCCCCCACCCTGGGTGAGTGACTGTGACAATAACAAGATGTTTACTCTCAGCCCAGTGTCTGGCCTATGTCAAGGCTATACATGTTTTCTTAATCAAAATCTTAAGAGATGCAATTAGAGCAAAGCCACCATTCAAGTGGTATTGTGTGTGTGTTTGTGCGTGCACGGGCACGTGTGTATGTGTGTGTGATTGTGGTTTCCAATTGCTCTTCTCTGGTGACTAATGATCTGAGGACCTTCTACTGAGTTTATTGGCTGTTTGTACACTTTCTTTTATAAAGGGTCTGTTCAGGCCATTTCTCAATTTTTAAATTAGATCATTTGTCTTTTTATTACTGACTTGTAAGAATTCTTTATATGTTCTTGATATAAATCCTTTGTCAGATTTATTTATTGTGAATATTTTCTTTCAGTGTGTATCTTGCATTTTTATTTTTAATGATGTTTTTTGAAGAGTTGAAGTTTTTGATTTTGAGGAAATTGATTTATTAATTTTTTTTATTTTATAGTTTATGTTTTTGGCATCCTATTTAAGAAAGCTTCCCGAGATCAAAAAGATTTCCTTCTATGATTATAGAAGTTTCATAATTTTATCTTTTACGTTTGCATCTATGATCCACTTTAGTTTTTGTGAATGTAGTCAAATCAAGGCTGAGGTTCATTTTGTTTTCCTCCACGGATTAATAGTTATTCCAGCACCATATGTTGGGTAGACTAGATTTGCCCATTTGAATTGCCCATTTGGCATCTTTATCAAAAATTAACTAACTCTATATGTGTGGCTCCATTTTTAGACTCTCCATTCTTTTCCATTGGTCAATATATCTAAATAATGCCACAGTTAATTACTATGACTGTTGAGGAAGTTTTGAAATCAGGCAGTGTAGTCCTCCAAGTTCATTGTTCCGTTTCAAGGTCATGTTGTCCAATTACCTTTTTAATGTCTCGCTCGCAGTTACAAGAGGAAAACCTGGAGCACCAGACAGTGAGAAAAACCTGCAACATGAAAAAGAAGTCCTTTTACAGAAGCAGAGACTAAACTAGTAGTTAGGAAAGACTGGGGGGAGAAGGACAGGAGGATGGGGAGACAGTGAAAGATGAGTCAAGCTCTGGTTAGATGGAAGAATAAGTTCTGGGTTCTACGGCACAGTGAGTATGGTTAGCGATACTGTGTTATATATTTCAAAATAGCGAGAAGAGAGGATTTTGAATGTTCTCACCACAAAGAAATAATAAGTATATGTGACAACGGATATGCTAAATACCCTAGTTTGATTTTTACATAACGTGTACATATATTGAAACATCACCACACTGTACCCTGTAGTATGTATGATCATTTTGTGTCAATTTTAAAAAGGCAACATAAAGAGACAACAAGTTAGAGGAAATAGAGAAAATATGACTAGAAGACGTCAAAAGTATTATCATTAATGTCTTCAGAGATACAAGAATGTATTGCATCCGTGGATGAAAAATAGGAGGAAATCCAAAGGAATATTCAGAGAATGAAAAGAACTCTCGACTATTCACACACATACACATACACACGATATCTGAAACCCAGTAGAAAGACTAGAAAATAAACTTGAGGAAATCTCGCAAAATGTAGAGCAAAAAGCAGGAGAATAGAAAATAGGAGAGATGAGATTAGCAAACCAAAGGCCCATTGAGAAAGTTCATCATCCAAGTTTCAAAAAGAGAAAATAAAGGGAAAGAAATTATCAATAAAATAATTCAAGAAAATCTCTTATAAACAAAGAACATGAGTTTCTACACAGCAATGATTTAACAAGTGCCCAACATCATGGCCTAAAATAGATCTAAGCTGATCACTGTGAAGTATCAGAATACTGGAGGCAGAAGAAAGATTCAAGAAAAGATAAGCTTTCAGAGGATTTCAGAAGCTTTTGGAGATGGGGAGAAAGTTCCTTACAAAGGATCATAGCTTCAATATTCCGAGTGACGAGACTGGAAACAAGAAGACGATATAACAGCACCTTCAAAATCCTGAAGAACAGTTAGTTTCATTCCAAAATTCCTTATTCAACCAAGCTATCAAACAGATGTGATAGTGTAATACAGAGACTTTTCAGATCTTTGACATCTCCTAACTATTTACCTGCTATGCATCTTTCACAGATGGATACTGGGAGGTGTGCTTCACTAAAATGAGGAAATAAACCAAGAAAGGACATCATGGGCTACAGAAAGAAGAATCCAACATAAGAAAGAGGCAAAGGAAATTTCCAGTATGTACTTTAAGGGAGGCCCCAGTATGGCAACTACGCACCAGGATTGGAAGGCAGCCAGTTCAGAGTGGTTTACAGCGGAAGCTCCACAAGAAATTTCTTCAACTTAAAATCGATGAAATAGCTAATGTATCCATACAAAGGTTTTTAGAACTTTGATAGAAAGTCTGGGGTCTAACTAGTGATAATTTCTTAAAAACTAAAAAAAAAAAAAAACCTACAAAACAAACAAAATCATTAACAGTAGGGGAAATAAAAGCCAAAATAAAATAAAATATAGCAATCATAGTCCACTACTGTACATGGTTCAGTTGTGAATGTTCTTACATAGCCATAGCAATGACGGCACTATATATTTAGCTCAATAAAATTTATTACTAATGAAACAATATTTTGAAGAAGGAGGAACAGAAAGGGTGTATGTTGTGTGTCTGTGGGGTATGTGTAAATGATGAGGATGTAGGTATTTGTGTTGAAAGAGATATTAAGCCTCCATATATTGTAGTGTAAATTTTATACTGCAAAATTGTGCGCTATAATGCCTGACATTGGGAGGCAAGGATGAAGAAATTCCAATATAACCAAGTTATTTATAGACAAAGTGATAAATACCAAAATAAATGCCTCTTCTTGGGCAAGAAGATGAAGGTTGGAGCACTGGACACTGGTCCTTTTATAGCAACCCTTCTAGTCTTATTTGAGTCTTTAAACAAATAACTTTTATAAATGTTGAAGCTGGCTCGGCGCCCGTGGCTCAACGGGCTAAGGCACCAGCCACGTACACCTGAGCTGGCGGGTTCAAATCCAGCCCCCGGGCCCGCCAAACAATGACGGCTGCAACCAAAAAATGACCGGGCGTTGTGGCGGGCACCTGTGGTCCCAGCGACTTGGGAGGCAGAGTCAAGAGACTCGCTTGAGCCCAGGAATTGGAGGTTGCTGTGAGCTGTGATGCCATAGCACTCTATCCAGGGTGACAGCTTGAGGCTCTTTCTCAAAAAAAAAAAAAAAAAAAATGCTAAAGTATAACTGTTGAAGCTAGAAAAGGAGGACAGAGAACTTCCAAATTGAGATGAGACGCTGCTGGCAGCACATGCCCATCAGTGCAATTTGTTCTTCAGTTCACCCCACCTGCATCACCACAGGCACGGTGCAATTCACAGGAATAACACAGAGACCGGGGCCCAGTGGATCACAGATACAAAACTGAATGTGCAACCAAAGAACCTGTACATAAAACATTTGAAAAGAACTAAACCATTAAAGAGAAACCACAAACTCAATAACAACAAAAAGCCAAGACACAAGTCAATTGAACTCATATAACAAACAGAGTAAGACTTAAAAAATGTATAATCTTCAGAGGGTTAAGAGAAGATATCACATCTCTAAAACAAGAACACACTGCTACAACAAAACAATTGGGCTCTTGGGAGTTAAACTATGATGATCACTATTAAAAGGTTTAACTGATCTTTTAACCTTAAGATTAAACTAGTACATTGGAGGAGCAAACTGAAGGACTTCCTTTTTCTAGGAAGGAAGATAGGAGAAAGGAAAGAGTCTCAGAGGATGGATCCTGAGGTTCACAAAGTAGATTCACTCTTTCTAATAAGAGATCCACAAAAGAGAACACAAAGAAACTAATAGAGAGGAGAAAATAATCAAAGAAATAACGTATTAAATCTCCCAGAGCTGGAGAAAGGCATTGGTCTTCAGTTTGAAAGGTCCACTTGACACCTACCCATGCTTTGACTTCTCTCATGCTTTACAAAACTTAAAAGAAAAACCCTTAAACTCTTTTAAAGAATTGACCCTGTACTTACCCTATTTATCCATATGTTTAAGGTAATCTTTTACAAGTCCCCTTGTACACTTTCTATCATCTGGCCATCCTGTTGTTCTTTCGTGTCTTGCTTCCTGATTTCCTGTACAGAATCTCAAAATCACTGCCATTTGTCCCTTGGTATGTGTTCTATATATAACTGTGTGCCTGTGCACTTAAATTTTCTTCTGAGATCTTAGAATAACCATTACGTGCATCATTTCTGCCAGACTCCAGCAACAAGTAATACTTTCACAGGAAATTATCACTGCCCATCTCGTATCTTTTGATTTGATCATTTCAAGTAAGTGTCCTTATGGGTACCTGTGCACATAGGCATCTGTGAAAAACAGGATGGTGTGGGCTGCCTTTATGCAGAATACTCATTTCCAAATTCAAACCAAATATTCAGCATCTAATGCAGAGGTTGACTCATGCTTCTTGCAGGACAGATTTGTTTGGTGGGCTGAATATAGGTCACAGGAATATTTTGTTTGGCCACTATAGTATTTTTAAGTTCTGATAAACTCAAACCAAATGCCTACGTGACAACAGCAATGACTGTCCCTTTGATTCGCCATGTGCTTACCGTAATAACCACCATGCACCAACAGAAGTGGGAGCAAAGCACTTCGAGCTACATAATCTTTATAGGGTGTAGTAGCAAACTACTCTTCATGCCTCTCCTTGAGATATTTATTAGGCACCTGCTATATGCCAAGTGCAGTGATGTTCATCAAAGGGAATGCAAAGATGGATAAAATCATAGAATATTTGAGTAAAAAGAACCTTGGAGATCACCTTCATCAATTTCCAGATGGAGAAATCAAAGCTTAGTGCTGTCAAAAGCATTGATCAAGGTCACTCACCAGCTGGTGGCAATGCTGGCACTGAACGGCTCGTGACACAATCAAATGTTGTCATACGTGGTTCATTTCATTGCACTTATTCTAGTCTTCTCATTAAAAGCACAGTAGGGGAAAAAAGTTAAGAAAAAAGTTAAAAGTAAAAAGATAGGGGCAAGTTTTAATAATTAGTACTTAGTGTGACACCCGTTGCTTATGAAATGTCTTGTGGCGATTACTGTTCTACTGGTGAAAAGAATGTTCCATGTACAGAGAGATTTGAGTATGTTTTCAAATCTTAACTTTTAAAAAAAGGTGAAACTTTACAAACATCAAGGAATTAAATATTGGAGTGTGGGGGGATTTGGGCTTTTTACAGCCTCTTCTCATGACTTAGAAGTAGATATTCCTTATGTCTTAGAATCCCTGGCTCCGAGGCTCTGGTGAGTGGGATTCTGAAGAGAACTCCTGGTCATGACTTGCCTGTATTTTCAGGTGGAGTGTTCATGCAGGGAGAGGGGTTGAGGGTGGTCCATTATTCACAGGTGAAAGCCCTACTACTATGAATTGTTGATGCTCTGATTAGTCTGAATTGGATCTAGTACCACCTCGGAAGGATCTAGAGAAGAAGGACTTTGTTGAGATAGGCATGCTTTTGTTTTTAACTGTGGAAAAAAAGAGAAGCACAAGAGACTGCTGAGTCAGATTTTAAGAGATGAGGCCATTGTGTCTGTGCGTCCATCTGTTACCTATCTATCTAAAGACATGGGCTCTCTCATGAACTGCCCTGGTCTGAGCTGCACGTGCAGTTGGATGCCTCTCCCTTTGAGTTACAGAGTTGGGGTCTTTTCTCATTGTCTTCTCCAAAGCTTCCCAGTATTTGTTGAGAAGGTATTGCTTTTATGTTTCCTAAACACCTAAGGCTTCTGCTAAGGGTCAAGTCCTTGATATCTGAGATCTCTCATGAGTCAGAGAGAAGGAAGGACTTTGTGGAGAGGGCAGCCACTACAGACCTAGGAGGCAAGGCTGCAGATTGTCATGGTACAGCGCAGTCTACTAACCGGGTATCTGTGTTACACAGGGTACTGTCAAAGTTCTTCTTGTTCATTTAACTGTAACCTTCACTTCCAGACAGACTACTTCAATTGTGTCTTCCAGAGACACCCTGTAAATCTGCACCCAATGAGTATCTGTGGTTGATTAAACTCATTACTCACACCCACTCATTTCAACCTTTGTGCATACTGATCCCTCAGTCTGAAACATTCTTCCCAGCCCTCTTTGTTTCTGTCTTCCCCTGACCCTCTGCCTACGGGGAGACTTTGTCCACCCTTTCTTTGTGTTTCCACGAGGCAGGCTGCCTTCTAGACAATTTATAACACTGCATTCTGCTAAGTGTCTGCTTATCTGTAACTATGAACCCTGAAGAGTGGGAACTTCTTGAAGCCAAGGACTATTTTATCAATTCCTCTGTCTCTTCGGTGCCTCCATATGTAAAGTCTCACTTCAAAATAAATAAGAACATGATTAACAAGAAATAAGAGTCTGGTCCAGAAGTTGTTCAGAGGAGTTTACTTTGCAGTTAACTTGTTTTCTGAAAACTTTTCTTATTTCTAGGGTCTATCCTTGACAAATTCAAGAGGTATTTCCTATCCCAATCATTGTTGATTTTGACAATTTTATTAATTTTCTGTCATCAGAGCAAAAGAAGGACTTATAATTTTATCTTTTAGTATCTACCTCTCCTTGGATTTTTTTTAAATTGCCTTTTAATTTTTATTCAGTAACATCACTCAAGTAACAGTAAGAAGAATGCTGGAAATATGAAACTAGTTTGAGAGACTGCTCAATTATATTTTCAATTTGAGTTTATCTCACATATGAATGTATTCACATATTGCTACTGGTCTCTGATTTAGGATTTCTGATGGAATTTTAATGCATTCACTATTTTTTTTAAAAAAGTGTATATAATCTCACAATATGAGCCTTGATGAGATATTTGGGATTATCTAGTTCATAACCTCATTCTGACCCTGAACCTCTCACTTCATTGTCAGAGTAAGAAGTGTCTTTATTTATTTACCCTTAATCACAAGGGATTAACCATGTGCAAATTGAAAGATACCTGGAGTCTCTCATTTATCCTATGAAAAAGAATCGCCATAATATCATTCCCTTATTGTTACCAGGGTCAGGTTTTCTTTGCTATTTTGGCTACTAAAAACTCATTAAGTAACAGAACTAAATATCGCTCCACTGAACTATCTGGTTCAGACTTCCACACTAGATCAGGTTGTGTTTGTACTAGGCACAAAAGCAGGCAATAATAAGGATCTGATTTAGAACACACAGCAAACCTCAAACCAAAATTATTAAGATGGAAAGGGACAATTCAGATTTTCCTTCCCCCACCTTCCCTTTGCCCACCCAAGATAAACCTGTAATTGCCACCCCAGTGCAGGGCTGTTGTGAAAGCAGGTTTGGGAGAACTTGCAGAGAGAAGCTCCAGAAACCTGGCAGGGTGGATGCAGGGAGCCGGCGAGAAAAGAAATCATTGCTATAGACTCTGTATGTGGATCCCTGTAATAGTTTTTGAGAATCCCAGGTAGGGTTTGGAATTCCTTTTTAATTACTTTCTTGGCCAAAAGACTGTCATTTCTTGAATGCGGTGCTGCCCTGAGATTTAACCACGTGGGTCTTGGGACTTAGAAGGGTTACAGAAACAACTCTGCTCCCAGCTGGGCTGGCTCGCAGTGCTTATCTGCCTAAACATGCCGACTGTATGCTGTGCCGACATTCTCTTAAAGGAAGATAATTACCAGGAGAATGAAAAAGAAAGTAGAAAATGACATGTAATCCATAAAATAGTTTCTGAGAAGAAATATATTCCCGTTTGGCACAAATAAAAGGGTTTTTGTGTTGTTGTTGCCAGAAAAAAGTCAAGGTTAGTTTTCAGGACTGTAAAAGCCTCAAAGTTTTGCCTGGAGAAATTTCCTTTTACAAGAGAATTTTGAAAATCTCGACTTTGATCTGCCTTGTTTGATCTGTGGAAAGCAATATCGGCAATATCTCAGGGTTCAGTGGACACCCCATTGACCTGCCATCACTGTGAAATCATTACTTCTGCTTTTCAGAGGCATGTTCAAAATAAGGTAATGCTTCCAATCAAAAGTATCTCCTGTGTCCTAAATATCCCCACTTGGTGGACTCACAATCATTCTCAATAAACCTAATAAAGTAGCTGGTCTCCAGAAGTCCAACTTGATAACTATGTAAGCTGGGGGTCTTATATCATGTTTGGCAGAGCCCTGGGGTCGGGGGCAGCCTCTGGCCTACCTCTATCCCCTTGACCTCACTGTACCCATTCATTGCAAAGTCCGTTTTATATCTTAGGTTAACAAGTAAGATGATATTGGAACAAAGGTTTCTATGCCCCCAGACACAAAGTGTTTGAAAACCGAGGTTTTCCATAACTACAAATGGGCTTTATTTTCAAACAATGTATAAGTCAATTACTTAGAACACAGAAGACCTTTTCCCGTCCCCAGAACTAATGTTAAAAATTGTAGCTGGAGTCCTGACCCACTCAGTCCACAGATGCTTGATTTTCTGCCCTCTGTGTGCTGGGAAAGCCAGGCAGCCAGCGGAGACTCTGCAGATGGGTATTTTGAAAGCTGGAGGCTCAGGGTTGCTCTAAAGGACAGAGAATATCAGTAGTAACGAATCATATGATTTATTGGGCCCGCTGTGTGTGCCAGGCTCTCCTCTGGGTGGTGTACCAGTGTCAGCTCATGTATGATTAATTACCATTGATCCTACAGAGCTCAGACTGTGAACCAGGCACTTTTCACAGCTTTTCTCATTTAGGCTTCTTAATAACCTGTTTTACAACAGAAAACCGAAGTCAGAGAAAATGATTGATTTGCTTTTCATCTGTTCACATGTTGATCATGTTTTCTGATACTGGACAGAGGCATTCCTTTCAAGTCCCTGCCCCATCTACAGGTGTGCCCAGGGTATAGGCCAGAGGGCGTGGCCTGGTGGACAGCAAGTCAGTAGGGTGGGGGTGGAGGGAAGCCGTTTTGCATCTGGGGTCTTCACTCAGCAGCTGTGGGACCCCAGAATGTTTGCTGTCCTCATCTGTTTACAGGGACAGTCATAAGAGCCACCATACGGGCTTTCAGCGAGGATTCGGTGGGTACCCATTAAATTTAATGAGCACAGTGCCAGGTGCCCAGTAGCTGTTACAACTCATATCACCTCCCGTTCCTCCAAGTCACTGAACTAAAAGCTAAATGCGGGCGGCTCCTGTGGCTCAGCGAGTAGGGCGCCAGCCCCATATACCGAAGGTGGCGGGTTCAAGCCCGGCCTCGGCCAAACTGCAAAACAAAAAAATAGCCTGGCGCTGTGGCGGGCGCCTGTAGTCCCAGCTACTAGGGAGGCTGAGGCAAGAGAATCGCTTGAGCCCAAGAGCTGGAGGTTGCTGTGAGCAGTGTGACGCCACGGCACTCTACCAAGGGCGATAAAGCGGGACTCTGTCTCTACAAAAAAAAACTTAAAAAAAAAAAATGGGCCGGGCTGAGTTCCGGCATGCAGGTTTCAGCACTAGACACAGCAAGGCACGCTAAGGGTCCAGCTGAGTCGGGGCGGAGCTCGGGAGCTCGGGTGGAGTGTGGCCGCGGGAACGCGTCAAATTGGGCTGGAGCCTTTGGTCAGAGGCTACGGGTTGGAAGCCAAGACCGCAGCACACGGGTTTAAGGAAGAGGGGCGCGCAGGAGACAACCCCAGATCCCTGGCAGGGCTGGCCAGCTCCGAAGCCGCACCCTCCCGGCCGCAGCCGCCGACAGGGCGGAGCCGCGCGGCCGCAACTCCAGCTGAGACGCGCGGCGCCGGCTGGAGGCTGAGGCGTCCGGGGGCTACAACGGGAGCGGCTGCGCCGCCCGGCCGGGTCAACCTCGTGCGCATGCGCGGACCCGGCGCCATTTTGGTGGCCGGGCGCGGAGGTGATTCCACACTGAGGAGAACGCGGCGGCTGGGGCGGCAGTGGCAGTGTTCGTGTGCTTGGGTCTGAATCGCCAAGGGAGGAGGCGGTGGAGGAAGAGGTGGCGGCGGCGGTGGTGGTCGTAGCGGTGGCGGAGGAGGCGGGTACGAATCAGCTGCGGGCGGAGACATGGCCAACATCGCGGTGCAGCGAATCAAGAGGGAGTTCAAGGAGGTGCTGAAGAGCGAGGAGGTCAGAAATGAACTCCCAGACGTTCCCCACCGCAGCCCGGGGCGGGAGGGTCCTCCAGGCGGCGACCCCGAGAGCCGCGGGGCGCAGCAGTCCTCCCTCCGCTCCCGGGGCCTGGGAGAGCCGGGCTCGCGGGCGGGCGGGCCGGGGGGACACGGTTGGGGAGCCTGAGAGGCCGGGGGCCCTCGGCGAGACGGGGCCTCGGGGAGCGGCCTGAGGTGGCGGCAGCTGGCACTGTGGCTTGGGGTGGGGAGGGAGCAGGCCGAGCCGGAGCACACCCGGGAACGGGGTTGGGGGAAGGGGAACGGCGGTAACTGGATCCCGGGAGCCGCGCCGCCCGCAGGCCCGCGCTGGAAGGCTGTGGTGCCGCACGCCGGTCGGGCCGCACTGCACCGTCCTTCGGGAAGGGGCCCGCACGCTGGTCAGGCAGCACTGCCCTGTCTTTAGGGTATTGTGCCGCACGCCGGTCTGGCCGCACTGCCCTGTCCTTTGGGAAGGGGCGGCGAGTCCTCAGGTGTCGATGAAACGAGGACCGAGTTACTTCCCCTTAGTTGGGTGATGGGAGACACAATGGGGTACTATCCTAGGAGGGATGAGGGAATTTTCACCTGAGATAGGAAATTAATTCCAAATTAGTTCATTATCTTCTTTCCACTTATCTTCCGCCCCAATTTCTAGGCCTTTTTAAAATTGACATCTAAAAATTTTTGAGTGGGCAAAGGCAAATTGGTGTATTAAAGGCATTTAAACATTTTTACTTAGTAAAAAATAATGGATGTATAAAATACTGTTTACAAGTTACAGCTCAGACAGTCTGTCCTAAGACAATGCCTCTGTGACTCGCGTTGTGCCATGAAACTTCATTATGATGTCCTTCATAGTTAACTTGATCCTCACTTTTGAGAAAAAGACATATTAAAAATTGTGGGATTTCGCCAGATGATTACTACATTATTAGATCTCCTTATTAAGTGAACAGGTTTATTCTGACATTTTCAAAAAATTTTCTGCAGTTCTTACTGCAGAATGTATGCAGGCCATATTTATTTAGGTAAGATACTAAAAATGCTCTAGTACTTTGACTAAAAACTGAGCAAATATTAGTGTGGTTTTCGTATCAGGATCAAAAAGAATGACAGATTGTCTTCCGCTTAGATGAAACAAAAAGTAACACTGAAAATGATTAAAGAGTCACATACCATTATTAAATACATGTTTGCTATTTGTTTTTCGCTTATGGTATTATGGTTGATAATGTCAATAAGGATTTGTGGAATTCAGCATTTAAAGTAAGTGATAAGTAATTGATGCAAGTCTTGATAGCACTTAAGCTTTCTTTGTGCCACTCAGTTATAGTGATCATGTATCTTTCCAGGTAGACATGGAGAAAATAATTATTTAAAATTAAAAAATGACAAATACTAGCAGATTTACTGAATGCAATAGTATGTAAGTCATGATTGGTTTTACAGAGCATGTGTATGAACTCTGACCTCTTTCTTTGTTCATATGCCAAAACTCTGAATGGGAGCATGACTTTGTATTTTTGTGGTACAGTGTAGAAATAGAGTCATAAATGTACTGAGATACAGTGAAACAGAGTTCCTTCTTAGAAAAAAATGTATTTCAGGGTAGTTGACATATATATTCCTAATGAAAGATCACAGCTAATAATGTTGCCTAAAACATTTCTTCTTTAATGATGTTGTGCAAGCCTAAAACTTAATAGAATTCTGATACTTTATTTTCTATTACTTAAACGTGGTGAAGTACTTATCTGGTAATTCCTATGGTCTCTTTGCTTTATATGAGCTGACTTTTCACCATGGTATTCTTTTTTTTTTTTCTTTTTTTGGTAGAGACAGTGTCTCACTTTTTTGCCCTTGGTAGAGTGCCGTCACACAGCTCACAGCAACCTCCAACTCCTGGGCTTTGGTGATTCTCTTGCCTCTGCCTCCCAAGTAGCTGGACTATAGGCGCCCAATTCGGCCGAGGCTGGGTTTGAACCCGCCACCTTCGGTATATGGGTCCGGCACCCTACTTGATGAGCCACGGGTGCCGTCCTTCACCATGGTATTCTTTTTTTTTTGGAAACAGAGCCTCAAGCTGTCACCCTAGGTAGAGTGCTATGGCATCACAGCTCACAGCAACCACCAACTCCTGTTCTTAAGCAATTCTCTTGCCTCAGCCTCCCAAGTATCTGGGACTACAGGCGCCCGCCACAACGCCCAGCTAAGTTTTGGTTGTAGTTGTCGTTGTTTGG